>LPNX010939481.1:21867-100379 GCA_001517045.1 Pseudotsuga menziesii
TATTTTTATTTGTTTTGAGGGTAGACTCCTTCTTGAGCCTTCAGCTTCATCGTCTTCTTCATTCATAATAGCATCGTTTCTTATCCAAAAGCTAAGGTGGATAAGAAGTTCTTCAAGAGTTGAGTTCTTCATATTCCTCATTGCTTGAGGGATATTCTTTGGATGGAAAGAGCTTGATCTTCAGTTGCTCCCACCTTCTCTTCTTGGGCTTCTTCTTCTTGTGAGTTCTCTTTCTAGATTCTATTGAAAGTAATCACTTCCTTCTAGCACACATTCCTTACATGAATGAATTCCACGATCCTAGGAGGCCATTCAAGGTGGCCATCACCACTTTTGCATTCTTCACTTTTTCTTTTACCGCTTCAAGTTGTTCTTTGATTTGAGAGACTCTTATGACTGCATGGTCTCTGCATTCTGGATCTTCACATTCTTCAACTGGTTTCTTTAGGTCATATTCTTATTTTTGTTCTTCCCTTCAAATAGCTTGAAATTCTGGAAGACCTTCAACAACTTTGCTTGCAATAGGTAGTGCTCTGTAATGCACGTGTGCAAGACTTCTATGCCAAAGCTCATTTGGCTCTACTGTGTCATGGATCAAGGCTTGTTCTGGATGGCCCTTCAATTTGTACAAGCCTCCTTCTTGTTCTCCAATCACTACCGCATCATCAATAGTCTTTCCTTTTGGCCATATGATGACTTGACCATCTATGTATGCAACCCGCATTCCTTTTGCATCAATGGAGAGAAGGTTCTTCTTGAGTCTTGGAACAAACAATACTTCTTTCATTGTTAGAGACTTACCAAAGTCTAGCTTGTATGAATATTCCCCACTACCTTTTATTGGATATTGGTAGTCATCTCCTAGTTTCACCTTGTGAGGTGATTCATGTTCTGACAGTCTTACAAGGGATTCCTTGAGTCCCGTCATATGTTTGGAAGCCCCACTGTCTATCATCACTTCCATGAGTAATGTTACCTGTGAGAGCTGATATCAGAACATATTCATCCTCGCTTGAAGAACATTCACTTTCATATCTGGATCTCTTTCTGGATGGTTCATCATCCTATGCAGCATGAGCATGATGTCTTCTTTGGCCTTGACCAAGTTCTTCTTGTGAAAGGCTTCTAACCTCGTCTCCCTCTGAAACTGGAACCTCTATACTCATGTAGGTGTCCAATCCATTTTCTTCAGAGAGATCATATACTTCCAGGCTTGGAAGTTGTCAACTTCCCCAAGCTTGTTACCAAGCTGATGTGATATATCATATTGAAATGAGAACCTCAAATAGAAATATCAAAGGATTAAATCTTACCAATTTGAGGTGTTCGTCCTTGTCCCGGAGTTTGCTGATCTAGGGTTTGTCACAGAAACCCTAATTTTTAAAACTTGGAATATTTTATATCTGATTGGACAAACAGATAGATCTCTTCAAATGGAGCTGTCCAATGTACTCCTTTTCTGAAAACAGTGGAGGGAAGATCCCGGAACATGAAGCCCTAATTTTCCAATTTCTTCTGCAGAAATTCCTGTTACTGTTTCTGTGATATCTCCGAAATTACTGCTCCTCTATGTCTGAAATTTTTCACTAAGTTAACCTCACATTTCCCTAATCCAATACCATAGGTTTCATCAGAATTGGTTTCACCATTTGGGATTTATGATCCTTTTCCCAAGGTGACCTGGTACAGGACTGTTCAGAACAGCGAAGTTGTACAGCATGACACGTGTCATTGGTTCATTTTCTGAGTCTGATATTTGTACCACCAAACTTAAAGTCCATTCCCTTTCTGGAACATCTTCAATAATTCCATTTGGACCTCTATATCTCAAGATATTGCAGATCTCCCCAGATGTCCTGTTTAGGGATGAATTTTGGAAGAGGCTGGAACCCTAACTTGGAGAGATCATATCTCCTTGAGTATAGCTAATATGAGTCTGATTTTTGGAAACATGATTCATCAGGATTTTATCTTCTGCCCCTGCAATTTTTAGCTGCTGAGACTTCACCAATCTCGGAATATAGCGACTATACCAAAACTTAGCAGTTTTAGTATTTAGGGTTTCTCCTAGCTCAGGGTCAAACTAGGGTTTGACTTTCCCGGAGTTTTACCCAACCAAATTTATTGATCCAGGTCTCTAAAATTCGGTTTTGATGAGGATAAAAATCATATGCTGGTCTCACTCAAAGATTCCTCTTCTGTAGAAATCCCTAATTTCCACATCGAAACTGAAAAAGCTTGAAATTGAATTCGGCATCGATAGAAAGATGCACCCTTCAATGGAGATTCATCTTAGCATACTTTTGCTGAAAATATATGGAGGAAGATCCACAAAATAGAAAGCCCTAGTTCCTGTAGCTGCACAATGTCTTCTTCTCAGGTTAGCTCTGATACCATGTTAGTTTTTCATCACATTAAGCTAGCATTATGATCTTAGGATCTTTGCACTGAGAGAATAACAAGCACAGCAATAAAACATAAGCACATCACAAGAGACAAGAGACACAAAGAGTTTTCCTCGGGGAAACCATAAAGGAGAAAACCTTGCAACTTCCTCTAAGATAGAATCAGCACCAAAACAGTAAGAGATCTCCCAAAACAACAGTAGTCTTCTGTCTTCTGTCTAGTCCCAAAATTTCCTTCTTCAGTAGTGCGCCACACTTGGGAGAGCAAGTGATGTATTTCACAAGTGATAAATAGAGAGACTCTCACTCTCTATTTATATTCATCTGTTCACTTGAATTGCCTTTTCACACGTAGGCTCAACCTAATAATTACTACTCGATCCTACACCTTAATTAGTGTATAATAACTCAAGTGCCCCGAAACTGTGGGGACTTACCTAATGACTTGATATGACTTGATTACATTATTAATCCTTCCGATCGGAACATCGGGGAATGACCACATGACTCAAATACATAATAGAAACATCCCGGAATAAACATCGGGTTACAATACATAAGATACATAGAAGAATACATTCCGAAGTTACATATACATCAACATTGCATGTTCAAGCGAAGAAGGATTGACAATGTCTACAGTTGGGAGGAAAGTCATCATGTTCCAACCTATTGCCCATATCTTGAGATAAGTATTTATCATATGATTTTATTTATGTTTTAATAGATTATTATGATGATTATGTGCAAAAGTGGATGAATTTAACACTATATATGCTTGATTATTGTATTCCATAATCTGGTTACAGAAAGAATGGACTTTGTAGGATTTGAATCTGAGATGATATTCATTATGATCTTCTTTCTCTTCTTCAGAAACTGTAACTATGAATCTACGGTACTGGGAGGGGCGCAATCATATGTTCGAGTTCACCATTCTCTGTTCATTTGTATTCTTTGGTACCCATTCCATTGTGTCTAGAATAACATTTCTAGTAAGGATCGCCTTTCGTTTCATTGAAAAATATTTCTGGATAACCAAGATATGTCTGTTTTGGTCTGGTATATGAGTCTTGACCTCGTAGTGTCATTTTTTCTTTGGGAAAATAACTCTATATGGTACTAGAGGTCATTCCAACTACTACAATCTCTTTGATCTTAGGCAAGCAATGTAGGAAGGTAGTCTCTCAGACTAGGAAATTCATCCTCTTCATGATTCGCTCTGGAAGTGAACAGAAGATCATAGCAACATACATGGCCTCTATACAAGACCTTTCCATACAACAAAAGCAGGTGGAAACTGTACCATGCAACTATATCGGGTATTCAAAGAATGACAACTTCTTCACCAAGACAAATGGCTAACCCAAATTTAGATTCGATAAAAATTTCCCCATCTCCTACAGGAACTTAACTCAACATAGACTATTACTTCCTAAGGGGGAAGGACCTATCCAAGGGGATATCAGTGGCCATCCACATATTCCACTCACTCAACATGGTTCTCTAGTTGGGCAATTTTATTAGCATTTCTAGGATTTTCTGGAATTTTTTAGGTCTCAAACTTTCAAGGCTATTTTGAGGGCCTATACAGTGTTTTATGCCCTCAAAATAGCCTTGAAAGTTTAAGACCCAAAAAATACTAGAAAATCCTTAAAAATTTTCCCAACTAAAGAACCATGTTGATTCAATGGAAGAGGTGAGTGGCCACCGATATCTACTTGGATCAAGTCTAGATGCACTTTTGGTGCTTCCAAGGTTGAATACTTGGGTGACAATGCTATTCAACACGGGGTACAAGCGTATTCCAAGAAATTTGAGGCTATTTAGGATTGGCCACAACCTAAAACATTGAAAATATTATGTGGCTTGCTAGGGCTCAGAGGTCACTATAAAACGTTTGCTCAAAATTATGGGAAGATTGTTGACCCATTAATAACCCTGCTAAAAAAGAATGCCTTTATCTAGAATAAGGCTTCAAAGTATGCATTTTCACCTTTATAAGAATCTATGTGTACCAAGTCAATCTTAGAAATAAATGATTTCACAAAGACATGTATACTAGAATGTGTCGAGTTAAACCACGTTCTGATAGAAATACTCATGCAAGAAGAGCATCCCTTGTCCTTCACTAGTATATAATTGTGTGGTTGGAATTTAGGTAAATCCTAGGAGAAAGAAATGATTCCCATATTTCTTGCAATTGAAACTTGGTACCCCTATCTTATTGGAAGACATTTTCAAATCAAGACAGATCATCACAATTTAAAGTTTTTTTTGAAACAAATATTGTTTCCTCGAAGCAGCACAAGTGGGTCACTAAGATGTTGGGGTATGATTGTAATATGATCTATAAAAAATCCAAATAAAATGTAGTGGCAGATGCATTTCCCAAAAAATACGTGGAAGACAAACGTGTATTTTCTTTATTCTCACCAATACTATAAAAGTTCAAAGAAACATAATATGAATGGTTGCCCAATGTTGAGGTGTCCCATTTCATCAAATGCCTTCAAGTGGACCCCAATCCTCCCAAATGATACACCTAGAAACAATATACATAGCAATATAAAGGTCGCATTTTCCTAGTGCCAAATTTAGCTTGAAACAAATGATATTGGAAAAGGTGCATTCATCTCCTTTGCACCTCTTCCTTCCTAGTACCAAATTTCGCTTTGAAACAAAGGATATTGGAAGACGTGCATTCACCTTTATTTTGGGAAAGAACGAAAACTGATGTCTATCCTTTTTTAATTGAATGTGATACATGTCAAATGAACAAGGGTGAGATAGTGAATACTTTAGGGATATTGCATCGATCGTCAATACCAACCACTATTTAGACAAACATATCCATGCATTTTATAGCAAGTGTTCCAAAAGAGTCTTCTAAAAGAAAGAAAGAAATCAATCATCATGTTGGGATTCAATCGATTTTCCAAACTGCTCACTTTAGTTCCCTACAACATTGTTTTACACTAGTACTTTTGTGCAAGTTTTTCGAGATCAAATTTGTAAGCTCCATTGTATTCCCACTTCATTGTGTCCAATAGGGATCCCACATTTACCAACAAATTTTGGAAAGAGTTATTTAAAATACAAGGAACCCAAATGCAAATGAGCATAGAAGCAATCAAAAAGTGTCTAGAAACCTATTTGAGATGCTTTGTCTCTAAACATAAACACTAGTGGGTGCAATGGGAGCCTCTATCCAAATGGTGGTATAATACCACTTGTCATGATCCTACAAAAATGACCCCATTCAAAGCGATATATGGCCAACAACCACCTTCAGTAGTTTCATATATAACATGGACCTCAATGATGCATGTAGTGGATAGTATGCTTGAAAACATTCTCCACACTTAAGGAAACTTTAGCTATGGATCATAATTGCATGAAACAATAGGTACACAAACATCATGCAAAGCATTCATTTGCAGTACAAGATCAAGTATTTCTTAATATCTTTCCCTATAAGTAGACATTTCTCAAAGATAAAGGTCATTAAAAGTTCACACCAAAATTTTATTGCCCATATCAGATTATACAATGCATGCTCATATCATATTATACAATGCATTCAACAAGTTTCTTACAAATTAGCTCCTCCAACACTCCAAGATCCACCCAATGTTTATGTTTCTTGTTTGAATAATGTTATCAGGTATATTTTCTAAATTCAAACCACGTTATCGTAACTAGATGAAGAAGGCCCCATCTGGATCCAGTCAGAAGAAGTTTTGACCTCCCAAGAGCATCAACACTGCCAATGCACTACCCAACAAGTTATATCTAATGGAAGGATATGCTTTGAAAATATGCTACTTGGAAACGATCAACCTTTTCCAACAAGTTATCCATCTCCATCCTTAAGGACAATGCTACTTTTGAAGCGTGGGAGGCATGCTAGGATCCTACCCTAATCCCTCTAATTTGAGGATAATTAGGAATACTTTATTGATGTATGAAGACATATTTCAATAAGACCTATTAGATAGTTATTTTATAGCTACTCAATGTAAAATGGCCCTCTTTATTAATTAATACTGAAGAAGTGGGCAATCATCTTTAATTATGGAACTATAGGTAGTTATGGTTTTTCGTATTGATGCAATATATATAAAGTAGAAGGTTGCATAAGGTGATAAAATATTTTTATTGTTTTTGGAGCTCTATTGATTGGATGTTTGCCCCTTGAAGACACAAACAAACATTGATATCTCTTTTAGATATCACCAATATAAAGATTCCTTCTCAATTTTTATCAATTTCTCTCTTGTATTTTCTATTTAGCACTGATATTTTACCACATTTTGTTATTTTTCTTTGTAATTGTGGGGTTAAGTACATTACAATTTTTCCATATATTTGGGGGGGCAAGGCATTCCATTTGGTCATCTTGGTGTCCATTAGAGACCGCAAGATAAACTAGAAGGTATTGAGGAACCTATTATCCATGTCTAAAATAATGATATGTGGTAGGCCAAAATGAAACCAAAAACGCTCAAATAATATCCTAATTGTGTCTTATGTTGTGATACTCTTCTTGTAGGGTGCCAAAATGGCCATCTTTGAGAACTGGTCAACAACCACAAAGACACAATTGTTGCAGTGCTTGATGGAGGGAAGACATGGCATATAATCCATAGAGACATATCCCCATGTCATTTCTAGGATAGATAGAGAAGTATACAATCATTGCATCTTAATGGAAAGTTTAGCAGTAGCCTAGGAATTTCCCAATATATACCTATGAATGTCATGTTGGAGTTTTAGCTAGAAGAAATACTTTGTTAGTATTTCCATTGTCCTCTCCATGCTAAAGTGCCCCACCAACCAACTATAATGTGCCTCCCAAATTAGATTCTGACACTCACTTGAAGGAATACAAATATGGCCAAGATGGAACAAAACTGCATCTTGGAGATCAAATTTTGGAGCATTATCGCCTACACATAGTGTCCCATATGTAGCAGTCGAGTCAATGTTTCTATAATACAACTAGGTACACCTGAAGATTGTGTGCCCATAAGAGCTAAAAATTGTCGTTAGCACCAAAACTAGAGGTCAGTTGAGGCAGTATGTAACTTAGTTTGTGCTAATCTTATTGTACCTAATATTCAAGTAGATTTTTTGCATGTATGTGGATTATTACCACCCATTTTTCATAGGTGTCCACTTGTAATATTCATCACAATTCTCAGTGGGGTGACATGTTGATGATTCCTTAGATGCTACTCCATGAATGATTCCTGAGATTTGATGCATTTTGTTCTTGTTGGTTGAGGATTTTTTGGATGGTATGTTGATGATTTTCATGGTGGTGTTGCGCTCTTTTCATTTGCTCACATTTTGCAGCTAGTTTTTTTAATGGTTATTCTAGGGAAAACTGAGCAAAATAGGACCCTGTTTGCAAACCCTTGGTTCTCCAACACCTTATATTAGATGAAGGAATGTGATATATGGTTGAAAATGTATTTCTAGTCCCTTTTTGTATAGTACACTCAACTAAATTCCTAGTAGTTTAGGAGCGTTGAAGTCATATTCCAGGCCATTTCTGTTGACTTCTATGTTATTTTTCAGTAGTTTCATACCATATATTCATGAGGCTGGATATCACTCATTCTATCTATTTTTAGGAAGTGTGACATATGGTTACAAAAATATTTTCAATATATTTCCAAATATACAGAACGATCAAACATATTCCTAGTAGTTTGGGAGCTATGGAGTCATCTTTCAAGTTGTTTTTGTTGGTTTTTGGATTGTTTTTCAATAGTTTCATGCCCTATCTTCAAGAGGCTGGATCTCACTCAACCTATATTTGCTTGAGAAGTGTCATATATGGTTGGAAATCCCTTTCTAATAAATGTAAGGTGTAGAGAACTAAGCAAGATTCCATGGGATTTGAAAGCAATGGGGTCATCTTTTAGGCCATTGTTTTACATTTTTTGAGCTATTTCTAGTACTATGATGGGAGGTGTCCACTTCTTTGGATTTATTTCCTTGTTGAATGGAGAATATTATGGGTTGTTTCTTGTACATGTAGCATTTTCCACCTCATATTATGGATGTTTGTTAGAGTTGGTTAGATTTTAGAGGAGTATTTTTATTTATTTACTCCTCCCTAGAATAGATCTAGGGTTTTGGAAGATCTATTATTATTGTATTCTAAAAAAAGTTGAGATCCACTCCTATATAGGAGAGCCTTTTCATCATTTGTAATAATGATTGTATTTTAAGAGCTCTCTCCCTTTTGGATCCTAATAGGAATATATTTTATAGTGTAGCTTGAAGTGTAAGGGTTTATTCTTTATTCAAAGTTTATCATCCTTGTTACTATTTCTAATGTTGCTAATGGATTGTAGAATAACCTAGAACTTGTTAGTTAGGATCAATTATAAAGGTAAAATTGCCACATTGGAAGGTTTTTATGTGGAATTGTATTTCTCTATCTCCCATTTGATGGCTTATGCATGATTATATTACATTATTCCAATCATCTTTCTACAAAGAAAGCTTGTAATATTTCATTGTATGAGGTAGTTGACATTATTTTGATGTGGCACCACTCTTTGGAAATCCTAGCTGATTTATACATTCATTTTTCAGCATGCTAGTGTTTATTTGTGGCATATGCATGCATCCCTAATTTCCCTTACCGTCTTCATGAACTATCCCATTTCTTGGACTAGCTTCCATTGACTCTATTTTCTCTAGGGATTGGCACTAGTCTTCATGGTCCTCCCATCACCTATTTTTATCTATATAGACTACAAAAATTCCTAATCTTTTGCTAAAGATAACTCTTAAAATCACCTTGTGCCTTTATTGTCATTATACTTCCACCTTTTTTGGACACCTGAAAGGTGGTATAGCACTTGTTCACAACAAATATCCTCCCTGATTGCATTGTGCAAGATTTAGTGGGTTAGATCATGTGGATCATGTTGAAGAGCGCACACCAACAAAGTTTGCAACTCTTTAGGGTTTTCAAACACAACAACTTCTTCACCAAGAACCAAATCCATTAGTAGTTTCCTCATCTCATTCATGAACTTAACACAATGGAGACCCTCGGGACTCAAATGAGAAGAATCAAATCAAGTGGTTGTTTATGGACATCTCAAATATGGTCCTAATACTTACAATTTTCAAGAATTGAACTTTCAAAACCTTTCTTTGGGGGCCTGTGCATTTTTTGTGATTTTGACATTTTAAAAATAACATCATAACTCAATGGAAAATTATCTTTCCAACAAGCTAATGAAAACAAAAAACATAGCAATGAGCTTATGGTCTTGTCAACATTCCTCTTCTTTTTGCATAGCATGGATTCATTAAGCTTAGTGTTCACACTCAATGCTAAGCTCATTTTAGGTTAAAGTTATTGCATATTAAAGCTTTGGCAATATATTAAAATATAGTTTTGACCTCTTCCAATGGGATTTTTAAAATGTGTTGTAGACCAATCTTCTCAATATACCTACCACCATTCAATCTATTATATATGTACAATGCTTTTGACCATTCTTTGATTGACCCAAATTGGTTTACATTATACTTTTGTGTAACTTTTCTATGTTAATGGAACTTTCATTTCGTTCTCAATATAATCAATATCAAGGAATCAATATGGGAACTTTATCAATCAAATGGAAAAGAGAAGCGAAAAAAAATGAATTGTGACCTTGGCTACTTTAGTATTCACATATATGGGATGGACTAAATTCAAGAAAATAAAGGCATAAGGTAATTTTGGACTTTATGACTGTCCAAAGAAGGAAAGTCGAGTCCTCTGAGGAATTTATCTCCTCCATAAGAATGTGTAAACTGCAAGAAAAGTTGTGAAGTGGCAAATTTGGATCCTAAGATATATCAAATGGGAGTTTAGTCAACATTTTAGCAATGATATTTTTCAATATATTATCTTTTTTTTAAATAACCAATATTAATAGTCAAGCAATTATGTTTACCTTTCAAAGCATAAATTATTATCCATTTGTAGTCAAGTAATTATGTTTATCTTTCAAAGAAGAAATGATTATCCATTTGTAGTCAAGCTAGTCCTTGGGTTAAATTCTAAATATCAAACTAGCAAAAGAAATAGTATTGGCATGTGATATCTCTCTCTTTTTGTTTGTATTTTAATGCTCTTCATTATAGGTTGTGATAATACCATTGTTGTATTATTGGCATGTGAGATCTCTCTCTCTCTCTCTCTCTCTCTCTCTCTCTCTCTCTCTCTCTATATATATATATATATATATATATATATATACTTTTTAGTATACTTCTTGTATAAATCTAACAAAAAATTATAACTCAATAATTCAGACAATTTGTCAAACACGTGGCATAACCCAGATTTCAGTCTTAATCTGTCATCAAGTAAAAATACTTCACATGCATTTAAACCAACAACCATGAAGCTAAAACACTAAAACAAAGTCTGATTTGCAACGAAATAAAACATATAACATCATAGCGATAAACCATTTAAACAGCAAAAAGTTTGGTCAATATGACCCTAGAAAAACCCCCTCTGGGGAAAACCAGTCCAAGAGTATTTTATTCAGCATTTTCAGGAAAAAATATCCATTTACAATAGCATTTAACCAGTAGTAAGTGACTGTACCAACACCTCGTTTTGTGTGCATCACCTCAAAAAATGTGCCCAAACAACAATACGACCTCCACCACAGCAACACCTCGAAATTCATGCACAACACCTTTTTTTTCATGCCCAACAATATGTACATCCTGCATGACCTTCCTCGATTTGCATGCAGAGAAACAACACCTCGAAAAACATGCCAACAAAAAATATGTACAGTACAATCCGTATAGTACAACCCAACAATCTATATAGTACGACTCAACAAAAAAATTCTTCTTGAGAAGCATGCCTCTCCTTTGGATTCGTGCCCTCTTGAGAAATGTGCTCTCTCTCTCTCTAAAAATCAAACTTGTCAAATGCTCACTCTTGTAAAATGCTCTCATTTTCTTGCACACTGCCCTAGGCTCTCTCTTATAACAAGAAAGTGACTTTTCATCTTTCCGAAACCCTAAATCCAAAGGCCGATATTTAAGATTGCCTTTACATGATCAACGATTGAGATACTTTCCCTCCAAAATCGGTTACATTTAATTTTTAATAAAGTCACTTTTCACTTTATGAAATATGTGCACTTTATTTCATAAAGTCACTTTATAAAAATAAAACAAGGGATAATTTATAAAAAGTTACATTACATAAGAGTCACTTTTAAAACAACTTTATAAAACACCATTACAGAGTCAAGTAGCCTAGCTAGTGCATGGTCACTTCCGCATACAAGACAAAACTATGTGGAGCGCCTCCAGATAAAAAATAGCTAACTCCCTCTTAGCGAGGGAGGTACTCACTTCCATCATCATCATTAGGTATTGTCCTCAAATCCATCACATTGTTCGCAGTAAGAGCTCCCTCTGAACCTGGAACTAACGCTACTACCTGCATTGAACTTGAACTTGAAGATAACCTCCTCGAAGCCACCTTGAACCCTGAGCTCCTAGGAGAATCCAATCTCCAATCTTTAGCATTGGTCCGCTCATACTGGTTGAGCCTCCTGCCAGTACTCAGAAGCTACTCCCTCTCTTCCATCGAAACTTGAGACTGTAACCTTGGAGCCACTACAGCCTTGGGATCCTCCTACTCCTCGTTTGACTCATCAACCGTGGGTTGTGCATTGAACTTATACATCTCACCGAACCAATCACCAATCAACTATGGATCGATCGGTCCCACTCTCTCTGAGTATATATAAACATGTCCCATATCATCTCTCTCTGAAAATATGTACACATGTCCCCTCCAAAACAATTTTGAATACCATGCATCCTCCAAGGAGACCAAGTTAACCCTCATTCCTAGAACAAAGAGAACCCCATCCTGCTTGATGTATTCTCCATAACAAACCTGGAATCTGAAATTTCTAACTTCTCCCACTGCATGTGCATGTCCCCCTTCTGACTGAACAAACTGGTCTAGACCAATCTCAAAAATGATACAGAATATATGCCACATTCTAGTCATATGTCGAGAGGCTCCATTGTCAATATACCAAATACCATTCTGAACAACTCCATTGCCACCAACACTAGAAATAAGGGAGAACAACAAGAAATCCTTCGTGAACCTTCTTGCAAAATCCCCTACCTTTGTTGAAGATGCAACAACCGCACCTTCCTCCTTCTTCTTCTTCTCAGAACACTGGGAAGAAAGGTGGTCATACTGGTTGCAAGCAAAACACCGAACTTTGCTTGAGTTCTTCTTGGACTTATTCTTTCTCTTAGAAGAAAGAGAAACATTATCTTCATTATCACCCTCCTTGTGTCCACTACCTTGAGATCCTTCTTGGATCTCCTCCTAAGTGAAATCATCCCATAATCTGCTCCAATGTGGAAGGTTTTCTCGAGAAACCACACACTTCACAGAGAATTCCCATTCCTTGGTAAAGCCTTTCAAGGCTATCCTCACTAATTCAGAATGAGAAATGACTTCTCCCACTGCAGTAGCTCATCTTTTACCTAGGCTTCCTGGGTGAGATAGGATACTACACCCTCACCCTTGGCCATCTTGGTTCCCTGCAATTTTTTCTTGAGAGTCATCCTTTGGTTCTCATTCTTAGTTTTGTACAAGCCTTTCAGTTTAACCCGTATATCATGAGCAGCCTTCTTTTCAACCACATGTGGGATAAGGTCGTCCCTAATACCATCCAGAATCATCCTCTATGTGTTGGTCTCTTTTACTTCATGCATGTCCAAAGCAATAGGACCAGATGCGGGAGGAGTTACCATGGTGCTAACCATTAGCACCATGGTCCATAGTTTGCATTCTTTGAGAACAACGGTCATCCTGACTTTCCACTATAAGTAGTTGGGCATACCATCCAACTGATCCTCATATCTGATGCAAACAACAGTCTATGTTGTCAAGAGAAACAATAGACCACCAAAAAGAACAAGAGTTTCACTATTTCCCCACCACCTGCAAATCACATGTAGATAAAGTTTTCCAATACATGAGTTAAAAACCAACAACAATAATCATTGCCCAACAACTCAACAATATTGATGCACCAACAATCAGTTGTTATCACAAAGCCTTAGCTCTGTACCATGTAGAAATTTGACAAAAAATAGACCTTAGTCATTCAGACATTTTGTCAAACACTTAACAAATGTGTTTCCTCTCTCTAAAAATCAAACTTGTCAAATGCTCACTCTTGGAAAATGCTCTCATTTTATTGCACACTACCCTAGGCTCTATCTTATAACAATAAAGTGACTTTTCATGTTCCTCAATCTTTAAATCCAAAGGTCAAGATTTAATCTTGTCTTTACATGACCAACGATTGAGATATTTTCCCTCCAAAATCGGTTACATTTAATTGTTAATAAAGTCACTTTTCACTTTATGAAATATGTGCACTTTATTTCATAAAGTCACTTTATACAAATAAAACAATGGATACTTTATAAAAAAACCACATTACATAAGAGTCACTTTTAAACAACCTTATAAAACATCATTACAAAGTCAAGTAGCCTAGTTAGTGCATGGTCACTTCCGCATACAAGACAACTATGCAGAGTGCCTTCAAAGCTAAAATAGCTAACACTTCTCATTTTATGTTCTGATAATAGGATTGTTGTAATATATATGCACTTCATTTTTGTCCATATTTTTTGATAGACTCCTCAAATTTTAGTAATAGAATTGTTGTGATTGCCATGCGATCTCTCTCTCTCTCTCTCTCTCTCTCTCTCTATATATATATATATATATATATTGTTTGTATTGTTAACATAATTATTATTGCTACCCACAAAGGTTATAGAGCAATTGGTAATGAGTAATTGAGATAAAAAAAAATTGTAAATAGAAGGTCACAAGTTTAAATCTTCTGTGGATACTTACAATAAATAAACAGAATTATCATTATAGATTGTAATAATATAATTGTTGTAACATAAACACTGGTTGTCCATGTTTTTTTGATAAACACCTTACTCAAATTTTAGTAATAGAATTGTTATAATGAGCATTTTCTCTCTGTGTAAAATTGTTGTAAATCACTATTTATTGTTGTCTATATTGTTTTAACCGACGTATCATTCAGATTTTAGTTATAAGATGTAGTAATGCATAAAAAGGCGAATTATACATACAAATTACAATCAGTTTCACGACGATATTAAATTTGAAAATGAATATGTTCTTTAAATGTCATCCAACATAAAAAGCTTTCAACCCACTTTTGAATTAGTCAACATTATTATTTAATGCTTATTATAGAAAATGTAATAAAGTAGTAATTTCTTTATTTTAGGTAAAAGCCTTCTCATTAAAGATCCAAGACCCCTTAATACCTTATTAAGATGTCAAATGGAAAGTAACTTTAACATCTCAAATGAGGCAATCCCATAGCACCAAAGGGTGAATGGGCCTACATGGTGATAGGTCTAGGATTTGTATGTTGAAGACACATTATTAAAGTTTAGCATAGTTAATCTTGCGTAATCTTCTTTATATTTTTGCATTATGTTAATATGATAATTGATTTGAGCAATTATAAGTGACTTATTAGAGATATCATTTGCAGTTTAAATAGTATATTTGAAGATATTTAATTTGTTTCAAAGCATGTTTGGTTGTCTAATAGTAGAGTATATACCTTAAATTTGAATCGAATATTAATTGGTTTTATTATAACAATCACAATAAAAACAGAGAATTTTATTTTAATAGGGAATGCCTCATTTTGAATCCAAGATATTTCAATTTGTTGATAAGAAATCTATAATAATTCTTGAAACTTATATTCAACAGCGCCCAGATTAATTATATAACACTCATAAGTATATACTAATAATGTGTGACCTTTGTGAGAAAAAAAAAACATTTGCTCCCAATGAGCACCCAGATAAATTATATAACACTAACAATGTGTGCCCTTTGTGAGAGAAAAAAAAAACATTCGCCCCTAATGATCAATCATTCTCTTCAGATATCTCTATAAAGAATGGGCCATGCTATAATTTTATTTTGTTTTAGTTTAAATAATATGTGTTTGTTTTTCAGTCATTAATCATGTATTCTAATTTTTGAAGGGCGAGTAAAATATCTAAACCAATGCTATATTAAGACATCCTTAATATTTCACATTTGACAATTTTGTTTGGAATGTTAATTTTTTCATTGTTCATTTTTCCATAGTTTGGAGAGTGATCAAAGAGGAACTTGTCGTGATGATAATTACTCGACAATTCCGAACCCTAAAGCAGGTCCATCCTCTAGAGAAGCTCTTCAATAAAATATTTCATGGATAATAAGAGCTCAGATTTGCAAGATTAATATAGTTTCAAATCATCGAGGTTCATTCTTATCCTCTCCGCTAGGTTGAGTTGATTTTTCTTAGGGTTTGCTTAATTGTGTATTTTATGGTTTATGATTGATATTTTAATTAGTTTTTTAAGTTTTATAATAAAATTTTGATGGATTGTTAGTTTAATGAATAGGATTTTAAGGCATTATATTGGTTTATATTGTTTTTCGATGAAGATTTAGAGAGTATCATGTTGTAATATAAATATTAGGAATTAATGTATTATAGTGTTTTCTTTGATGATGATTTAGGGATTATTACATTGTAATATAAATGTTGAGCTAATGAGGAGAAACTTACTTAATTGAATCTTATAGAATTATTTATATTAATATTATTATGTGTTTGTTTTATAATTTTTATTCTTTAGGATTTGAATAATAGGCTTCCACGTATTTTTTGGTTCTAATTTGTCATCATGATTAATGTTGTTTGGCTATTTTTCTATTTCCAATGTCTCCCTTGCTTTTCTTTTGTAGTAATGTGGAATGGTTGTTAGCATCTCCATGTTTTCAAGACAAATTTGGTGGTTGGTATTGTATGAGTGCTCGATGACAACATAATTCTTGATCCTGCAATGATGGATGTCTACACCATGTTCTTTCAATCTAGTCTTTATCGAGTGACCTGTTTCACCAATCTATATTTTTCCACGTGTACATGGTATAGCATAGAATCCTTGGAGTTTTTTCTCTATAGGGTCTTTAGCAGAGTCCAGCATATTTTTTAGGGAGTTTGGAGGAGATAAGCCTACCTTAATGTTCCTTTTTCTTAGAATTTGGGCGATCTTATTTCTGGTGCCATGGATGTAAGGAAGGGTTGCTATAGGAATGCCATTGTTTTCTTCCTTTTTTATCATTTTGTTCTTTTTGGTTTTTTTAATGGCTTCATTGATTTACTTCTCTTTATAACCATTGTTTATAAAAGCCTTATTTAAGTGGTCAAGTTTGTGCTCTAGTCTTTATCAGCAATTCTAATAGCACGAGTAACCAAGGTGTTGATTATGTTAGGATTCTATGTAGGATGATGGTGAGACCCAACATGAAGGTACCTGTCGATGTGAGATTTCTTCTTGTATACTTGGTGTTCGAGGGAGCCATCTTGTTTCCTTGTGGTGAGAACATTCAGGAAAGGAAGATAGCCTTTTTCTTCTCTTTCTATGGTGAATGTTATGCTAGTAGATTGGTTATTGAGGTGGTCTATGTTGGTGTTGCAGTGACGTGAGGTTCCTCATGCAAGTCGTCCCTCAAGAAGATAAATAATAAACAATTCTTATTTATGCTTAAAATGTGCAAGTCAACCCCAACAAATGTGAAAAAGCTCAACCCTCAAACAAGTATAAATAGAGAACACCTCACTCTCATTCCATCATCCAATTCGTGGAAGCTCATATGATCTAGTGCGCGGTTGAGGAGAGAGAAGACGCAGCTACAAAAGAAGATTGATTCTTGTATTTGTTATCTTTCATAATGATGGATGTACTTTGTATCTTGAATTACATCTCTAAATGAGAAAGGTTGTTGGGTTTTCTTCCCTTATGAAGAAGGGTTTCCCAAGATAAAATCTTCGTGTCTCTTTGTTTCTGTGCATGGTCATCTTTCAATGATCCTATTTTTTTGTTTTCGCTGCTATTAATTAAAGTTATGCTACTATATCAAAACTCTAACATGATATCAAAGCAGTACTGAAATAAGTCATTGCCAGTGACTAGTTCTACCCTAAGTTTGGAAATTTTAGGGGTCGTACCATGAAAGGAGAAGTCGTTGTCATTTAGAGAAGGTTCTGGGTGCACGGGTATATATACAATGTTGGCCACCATTAATTATTCCAGTAAGCCCATAAAGAAGCAAGCCCACTAGTATTGTGATCTAATATGAAGAAAAGAATTGTGAACCCGACGAAAAATGAAATTCCAGTGATCGACACCCTGTCGACGAGTCCCTTGATTCTTCCACAATGACGATAGGTCCGCATAGGTGAATGCGGAAGAGCAGGTAAGTGGCGCAGACGAACCACATGTCTCGATTGACAAGACTGGAAGTTCCAATAGGATTTTCTCCAAAACTAGAGATGAACAAAGTCTCCCTAAAACCGAAAGCGAGATGTCTTCTAGTATAGCTAAAATATTTAAATGCTTTATTTGCTATGGAGAGGAGCCACCATCACCATGTGGATTATGAATTACTTGAGATCTAGAAAATTCAAATTGTTGGAGACATCATGGCCTTTAAGTGAATTCTCTCTACGATGTGTTGGATATCTGGCATATTCTTCTGTTGCATGTGTTATTTTGTGCTTCCGTCATTTTAGTCTAGCTACCAAAGGAAAATCAGTCACTAAGAAAGAATCACAGCCACCATCATGTTTGGTAACCATTGTTTTATGTTTAGAAGCCACAGATTTGAGAATGTGTGGTTGGAGGAGCCACGACTTGTGAGATGAATTACGTGAGAAAATCGACTAGGAAATAGGAGACACAATCGCACATTTGAGAAGAAATTTGTGTTAAGCAGGTTGCTTTATCACTTGTCATTTCTTTGTAGGCAATTGGAGCGAATATTTTCCATAGCGCGAAACATAGTGTCAACGTTTTTTTAACATCCTTGACAACATTGTGAAACTAGATAATCACTTTTGGTGGAAGTAGGATTATTCAAAGGCCTCAAATGATAAAGTCATTCCCATGGTTTCCATATAACCCACGTGGAAGTTGTGTTATAATTTTATTGTTGAAGAAAAACCCTGCATGTATTAGTGGCAAGAGTATTGGATAGGATATAAAAAAATTGGAATATGGGGTCCATGTGGTATGAGGAACAACAAGAAGAGTGTGTGGTATCATCAATAAGAAGATTGTGAGGACTAGAGCTTTTAAATTACTTTTCTTGGTAAAACTGATGGAGTGTTGAACAGGGGATTCAAAGACCATATTTATGATCAATACCTTCCACCAGAGTTTGAAATCATGTTGATATCAACAGTAAAGATAAGTATTTGTCATATTATAACATGTAATGTGAATTCCCTATATTCATAAAATTATTGATATGCTTCTGATGTGCTTATAATACAAGCTTGTTTTATGCATGACTGAGATTGACGAACAATAGGCTCATGCAATGCATGTTATGTATAAGTTGCCTATAATGTTGACAAGATCCCATAAGCCCTTGATGGAGCTAATCTGGGATGAAACCTCTTTGCTAACATGTTGAGAGCAATGCATGCTCTCGATAGTATATTCTAGTGGAGATGGAAGGCATCCAGATAGTTACCTAGTTTGTTTTGGATATGGATGGGTGTTGTAGCATTAGGCTATGATGTTAAACCTTCATGATTGGTTACATGACTGTGTGCATTATGCATAAAAGATTGATATTGCATTTAAATATGATTTGATTGAATTTCATGATTACGCAATGTCAGTAACTAATTCATTGAACTTGACTTGTAGGAAATATCATATACTATGACCTACAAGAGACTTGTTCATAAGAACAAGTGACAATTGTTCGGCAAGAGGACAAGTGATGGATGTGAAGATCTCGTTAATATACAATGTTTAATAGGGAGATGATGCTCAAAAGCAGGAGGCTTCTAGGAGCATGGTTCTCAGCTCAGATTCTAGATCATATAGCAGGATGGTTTATGTGACGAAGGGAGCAACTAAAATAGGTGTGATACTTGAAGAACAAGTGATGATTGTTCAGTAGTGACAACAGATATACATGGACCTAGTACATGCAGTCATATGTGGATACATAACCCACAGGTCTAGAGGATCTCATATAGAGATTGACAATTGGGAGCAGAAGGCTCCAACGAATGTCATTCTCAACTACAGATGTACATTCTTTCGATGATCATGAGAAGCAGTTGGCTTCTAGTTGGAGTCATGGAAGACTCTAGAAGTGGTTAGAACATTACTTATGCCAAAGTGGAGAGGTAGTATGCTCTCTATGGTAGTCATGGAGGACGAGAGCTACTTAGTTGACTTATGAGAAGGTACACATCTATTCAGTTAGAGCAATGCCTTAGTAATCAACGTATGCAGATTGCACAGGTTGTTGATGACGAAGGTGTATCATCATGTAGACATTCCCCCAGTATTAGCCATGTGCCTTTGCTAGGGGTGAATGGTCTAGTGGGAAGGTCAGATCTTCTCATGGACACCATGTGACGGGGTGGGGAGATTGGCTCTTACATGATGAGTAGTGTTGAGGAATCAGGCACTCCCTCGGTATTAGCCATGTGAATTGGCTAGAGGTGAATAACTCAGAGTAGGGTAGTGCCTTCTTCCAAACATCCCATGACAAGGTGGGAAGATTATTCCTTAGTTGCCCACACTATCCGCCTAGAGGTTGAGCATCGAGCATTTCCCCAATATTGGACATGAGACTTTACTAAGGGTGGGTCAGCTGGGACAGTGCATTCTCTCGGACACCAAGTGGGGTGGAGAGATTTTTCCCTAACACAACTCAGAACGAGGCAGTGCCTTCTCTCGGACACCAAATGGGGTGGAGAGATTGGTCCCTAAATGCTCGGAGTGGGGCAGTGCCTTCTCCCGGACACCATGTGATGAAGTGGGAAGATTAGTCCCTAGATGCTCACTCATGCACTCATCACTTATGCAAGTGCATGGATTTAGCCATCAGACTTGGCTAAGAGACCTTGAACCCATCAACCTGAAGTAAGCTCGTGGTCAGCCTTTCCTTGAGATGATTCGTTGAAGACAAGTCATGGTGTGTTTGAGCATAACAAGAAAGGAGAATACATCCCTCGTTGAGAGGGATGAATGCAACATCAGTAAGACACTCTCCATGAGACATGGAAAATAGTGCGACTCTCCTTGAGGGAGAGAGAGGGAGCTAGTAGTTATATGATCCTCCTTGATGCACTGAGTTGAGTCAATCTATTGTGCTCATCAATGGACTGAGTTGAAGCATGACACGTCTCAACATACTAAGTTGTATAGCTTCATGATCCTCAACGGATTGAGTTGAGTCGATCTTTTATGTTCCTCGACATACTGAGTTGTGTAGTTCCATAATCCTCCTCGACTCACTAAGTTGAGTTGATCCATGATGCTCCTTGGCAAAGTGACTTGAGCATGACACTTCTCGACAGAGTCAGTTGTGTTAAAGACCTTTCTTATGATGTTAAGATGGTCAAGACAAGTCATGAAGCTCAAATGATATTCAGATGTGTTCCAACATGATGATACCTCCCTAATTAAGAGGGAGTGTTGGTGTTGTAGAAACATGGGGTTCCTCATGCAAGTCGACCCTCGAGAAGATAAATAATAAACAATTATCATTTATGCTTAAAATGTGCAAGTCAACCCCAGCAAATGTGAAAAAGGTCAACCCTCAAACAAGTATAAATAGAGGATGTCTCAGTCTCATTCTATCATCCAATTCGTGGAAGCTCATTTGATCTAGTGCGCAGTTGAGGAGAGAAAAAACACAGCTACAAAAGAAGACGGATTCTTGGGTTTGTTATCTTTGATATTTGGATGTACTTTGTATCTTGAATTATATCTCTGAATAAGAAAGGTTGTTGGGTTTTCTTCCCTTGCGTAGTAGGGTTTCACAAGATAAAATATGTCTCTTTGTTTCTGTGCATGGTTATCTTTCAATGATCCTATTTTTTTTGTTTCCACAACAATTACATAAAGTTATGCTGATATATCAAAACTCTAACAGTCTACAAAGTTTTTTTAGAGATCCTTCACCATGTGGCCAATTGCTGTAAACATCAACCACCATTTTGGTTTTCGAGAGAGCGAGTCTATTGCATTTTTTCCATACTCTCAATGAAGAGGTTGGCAACGAGTGGTGAGAGTGGTGATCCCATTGTCACTCCTAAGTTCTGGTTGCTCATAGATTTCACCCCAAAAGCTAAAGAAAGTAGAATTAAAACAGATTTCAACAAGTTGTATAATTTCTTCATTCACCATTCTTCTTATGACATTTATGGCTTCATCAATTGGTATTTTGGTATGGAGGAAGACTCTATCAAATTAGGATGAAATGTTTGCAAGATGAAATGTTTCCAGTCCTTTTAGCAAATTAGGATGAAATGTTTGCAAGATAAAAAATACATTACATAGCAAAATAATAATAATAAGTTGAAGAGTATAACAAGATAAAAAGATATTTATAACTTCCTGATAATAATATCCTAAGCTTGTGTTTTTTCATTGGAAAATAATAATAATTTACATTTTATTTCACTCTTTGGCAAAGAAATGTGACACACATGTTTAGTGAATCAAAGGTTAAATTAAGCATGATTTGAGATAGAACACTTCTCAAGCTAAAACTCAAACATACGATATTTTTGGGTGATAATGGAAGTTGTAATTATGTCTTTTTGGAAATAGTGATTAGAAATAGCTTTGGTGTTAAGAGTATGACCATTATCAATGATTATAAATTATTTTATTTGTGTTGTAAGAACTCAAGAATTAAATATAACTCCACACTTATTAGACACCCACATTCTAACCATGGATTGGGAGGTACACATTGGTTGTTTACACATTTTTATTGTCATTGTTCCCACACAATTTCACTCATGATGGTCTAGGAAAACTTGAGCACTCTAAATCACCTACACCTCCCCACCTACTCGAAAACATCAACAAAGCAACTCATAAGAGGAGGATGAACAATCAAAGCTCATTAGTCCACCTCTGCACTTTGAAGAAATGGATGACCCCACCCATATGAGTTTCATCTCATTGTAAAGAAACCATGAAGTTTGGATTTTATGGACATTGAGGTTATGTGAATTTGTTGAGAACAATTGTTAGTTGTTTTGAGTTTCAAAGGTAGGATTTTCCACAATATTTGTAAATAAAACATGAATAATTTAGTTTTTTTGCAGTTTAAGATGTCCATGATTCTATGTGGTGTAAGATTTTCTTCTTGTTTCTCCAGCTTTAGGTTTTTAGGTTTTTCTATTGTATTTCTGGGAGATACCCTTTGTACACGGTCCCATTGACCTATTACATTCATTAGTGAACATAAATATAATTTCAGTTCACTTCATGGTGCAACCAGTTAAGCAAGAGAAAGCATAAATGTCATATGTTAACTATGACCATATAACAATAGGTGGTTTAACTCATAGATATACTCAAGGTACTAAATATGGTTAATTTAGAAGGCTTGGAACTATTAGAAAGCAAGCTAGAAGTATCACCACATCACCAAGAGAAGTCAATGCTTAATTGAAGCAAAATCTACTAGTGTTGCAGGGTGAGTTAGAGATAGGATGGGTGCATCCATTAATGTTAATGGGGTGACAGGTATGAGAAGCCTAATATAAGAATATTACTAAAATAAGATCGGCTTCATCCTGATTATCAAACTTTCACATGAATGAAGACAGCAATAGCCATCAATGTATATAGGCTATTTATGATACAACAATACACATTTTCTTCACAGTTTTAAATGAGAAAATGAGATGAGACAATGGGTATATCACTATCTACGAGGATGATTATCAAGTGCAAAATCTTAATCATTGAATAGCAAAGATAATCAAGCATGCAGTTTAGTGAAATAAGATATTTGCAATTCGCTACTAAGGCAGGGCAGACTAAGAATGGCATCAGACAAGTTTATGTAAATGTAAGGACATTGGAATACTGGACAGCATTTTATTGCAACCCGGAACCATTGCCGACTACTAATGGGTCTGGCTAATGTTGTGAACACAGAAACACTTCTGGTGACATCTTTGATCCATGTTATGTGATCATGGGTTTAGATCTACTGTATAGAGTCTAGGCTCAGATCACCAGTTTCGGTAGGATGAACATGCATTTGAGCTGAGGCTGCAGTTTAAAGCTCAATATTTACAAACCATGTGTCAAATTCTGATAGGACACGACATGACCTCATGTATGTGAACTCCCATAATTTATGTCTATTTGATTTGAAAAGAGGAAGAATATCTAGTATTCACTGCAAAAGGAAGAATCTTTACCAAGGTTAGGAAAATCTTGCCTACAATAGGAAGCTAGAATTGTCCTTGGTCAGAGATTGATCTACTCTGTCATAAGCATGTTTCTATGCATGCCATAGATGTTGACAAAGTGTTATTGACTTGACCAAGGCAGAAAGTCATGAGTACAATGCATGGTATTTAACACCTATATAATCTGCCACATACAGTTTTCTAAATTTTAGTTAAATAAAAATCACTGAAAGAAAAACTTAGAACAAGAACTCCCTTGACAATGCTAATGAAGACTACATCATTAACTTCCAAGATAGAAGCAATAATTCTCGAGTTACCAAGCAAATTACTATCAAATTTAAGGGTCAGAAGATTAGCTTATGATGCAAAGGAAAGCTTGAAATGGAAACTGGCAATGGAAGGAGAGATGGCACTTGAGGCATGGACTGCAGTAGCTAGTAAGAAAGAAAAAATACACATGCTCCAGTAAAACTTGTAAAGGGGCCTAGCATTTGATTTCAAACAAAGAGATGCCATCAGTCTAATAAAAGGTTTTATATAAAGTTTGTAAATAATAGAGCACAAGGATTCTTTTCTTTTCTTCCTTTTTTAGAGTTTGAGCTGGCAAAACTTGGAGTTCAACCATAACTCCAAACTTATTGCCAATCCAAAAGCTGCCTTGAGGTGCATGTCCCTGGGTTGATGTGATAGCATCCTCCCTCACTCTGCTACTAACATCACTAATAGTTTCAGTGTCATTCCTTCTGGGCCCACTTTGGCATGTGGTTGTGATACAGGTGATATCCACAATAATTGCAAGTATTACTACCACAGCGGCATATCCTTATGTTGAGAATTCATTCCATATTAAATACTCTCCTTCTCCTCCTCTAACTTGGGAGGTTTGCACCTGTCATTTTATAAGTACCAAAGATGAGAGGTATGAAAGGTAGTAGGTGAAGAGAGCACAAAAGTGAAAAAAATAAAACATTGAGGTGCTTGATATTATGCACAGAGGTAGTGATGATACTGGTATCAATACAGAAACTAAATTCAGGGAGCATTATTGAAGCCACAAGGAATAAATGTTTTAACATGTTAAAAATCTGAAATGTCAGAAGATAAAATCTCTCTTTAGATGTAAACTAGAAGCAGCGTGGGCACAATGCTCCTGACAATGACACCATAAGGAAATAAAAGCCACAGACACAGAAGGAAAAGCAGGATGAGGTCGTGTTTGTATTCATTGTCCTTTAATCAATTGCAGCAGTACAGATGATTATCAATATTTTGGTGGCTAATGAGAGGAAAACAGCTCTCAGTTTTTAACTACTTACTAGTTTTCTCCCTTCTATTATCGAGATTCCAGATCCTACCTAAACAAAATATTGCCCTCCAATTTATTTTTTCAGCTTCTTACAGTGGCTGGAAATGGACAAGACGGGATTATTACAAATATTGTATAAACAGGTAATCAAATGGAAATGGATGAACAGTAAGGTATGGTTATAACTGATGAACTAGCCTTCTCTATGTGGATATCAAAATTTTTAAGATGGCTTCCATTTAAAGAGAGGTTAATAATTCAATAATTTGAATTCATGCTATTTTAAACCAGACCAATATGTAGTTCTAACTTATAATCTGGGGGATCATATTTTACTTCAGTTTTGCACAGAAGTCAGGGAGATCCACAAGATTGATGCGAGAAACTTTATTTGCTTCCTCCCGTTCACTTGGAGTATTGTAACCCCATGTACCTGCACACGTGAAATAGAAGAGGAAAGAAATCATCAAAGAAGCTCAGCAAGCCTTCAACTCTAAAGTCTATACGTTAAAGTATAAGTAGCACATTTTGGAATACGATGTAATGAGTCTAATAGTATAAATCCAAAATATATACCAAGATAGAGATTCCATTTATCCAGCTGTGGTTCCTTAATCACATTCTTCAAAGTTGCAAGCCTATCCTCCACAAAACTGTTTCAGTAGAATCTTGAAATGCTTAAGCCTTAATCATTACAATTGATAAAAGTTCAGAATTATTCTTGTCACTCTAGAAATATCAACCACATTAGTAACTAGTTTGGTGAACTTCTCTATTTGCCAACTTTCATATTTGTCACTCTAACTAATGAACAATAATTTGTGACCATTGTACAATGAACGTCTTCCAATAAAAATATAAACAAAAAGGAAAAGAACTGGCAAGGTAACAAGAATTAGATGATAGGAAATCATACTGCAGTGTCAGCTCAGAATGTTCAGGATTGCTTTGAATTTCCTTCAGCACCTCAACCTTTGGTCTGAAACTTGTAACAGAAGGCCTCTTAGTAGTGAACTCTTTCTTGCAAGGTAAAGTCATTTTTTGCAAGAATACAATGCAAATTTGAAAGGAAGTAAAATCCTTACCAAGTCTTGCATTGGGCATGACAATGTCATGAAAGAATAACTCACCCTGTTCCTAGACCATAGATCCTATCAGGCGGAATACTCACTCCAGCCAGTTTCTGCAGAAGAGCCTCTGCAAACCTAGCCTGTAAAGAAGTCATACAAAGACGGCGATGTAATAAATTAAGGAAATCTTTATAAAAGTAAAATTGTTACATTTTAGTCATCCTAGAAATTCAAAAACAATCAGAATACTTTAGTTCTCCATATCTTGAAGGGCATTTGAACAGTCAAGAGACCCAAGACTGTGTGAAATAAACAACTTGAACATCGAGATTCACCCTACCCTCTTCCATTGAAATGTATTCCCTTCATTTAATACTAATCCAATGGTATCTACAAAATCAATATTTGAATCTTTCAAATGCATTTAAATGAGTTTCCTCTTCAATTGTCTGCCCTCAATCCCATAATCTATTACAAAAGCAAAAGTAAGCTTCCTGTTTAAGAAATTTTATTGTAATTTTATTTATAATTTCAACAATGAATTCAAAATCACCCCACTACAAATCATTTATGTTGACTCATTTCTCTGCCATTTTAACAATGCAGTTAAAAGTGATGCCATTTGTTTCTTAATTTAGAATCTTAGATTTTTCTCAGGAAAAATTTACTGATAGTAAAAGGAAAATCATTTTCTCAAATTCTAAAAAATGATAAGCTGGAAGAATCCCTCTCATAATAAGAATCTAAACAATTCATTTTCTAATGCTATAGCTCAAAATATAAACTTGCCAACGACCTCACTGGCGATCCTGTCGCTCCTTTATAGACGAGTAGGGTTACAACTTACAATTAACGTGTTACATCTCTGAGGCACGCCTAGGCTAGGATAGGAAACCCTGACCCTAAATTTTCTTAGTATAATGCACCCAGCATACATGAAACACTTCCTAGAATGGAGCATCCAACTAGAGAACACTGACGGTATGTAAACGAGTGGCTGCGGCCGAATTTTTCTTCTCCCCGACGGCTGACTCAGCTCCTAGCCTGATCTTGGCTGCTCCAACAACTCACACGACCGAGCTGCCTCTGCCTGTCACAACTCAACTCCTACGTGCTTCCAGGCTACTGCTCCGGTCCATCATGCCCTGTGTGCACCTGCATCACCACCGACGTGTTCTTCTGTAGGAGTCTTTGCCATCCCACAGCCTCTTTTGCTAGCCGAGTCTGCGTATACCCTGCTTGGGCTCGACTCTACCCCCTGCCAGGGTGTCTGCTCCACCTGCCAGCAACATGCAGCGTGGCTACAGATTTGAACATGTGCCGATGACCTCTGCAGCATGGCGGCTGTACGATAGTTGTCTTACAGTACCCCTTTTTATTCATAAATACTACTTTCTCCAACTGATTCTTGCTCATAGCTGAAACCCTAGAATCCTGTAGTCAACTTGTGCTATTTCACTGTGGTTATTTTCAATGTCCCTGCTCTAATACCATGTTAATTTTTCACCCTTAAATAGAGCTGATTAGCAGCTTCAGTTTAATTATTCACTTTCAAATAAATATTGCAGATCTGAAAAATTAAACAACTGTAATAAACTGTCTATGCTAACTGAAAATGCACAGCGAAAAGATCAAATAACCATCCACAGTTTGCACAAAATATTTTACCCTGGAAACCCCAGACCCTGGGGAAACCAGCAAACAATTTGTCTTTCATTGTAGATTTGTAACAACACTTACAGTTTCAGGTTTATGGATATAATACACTGGATCTAAGTCAATACAACCCCGTGTTACCAACTGAGTTGCACTATGTTGGACTTACAAGTGAGCCGCCAAAGATAAACATTTAGTTGTTCAAATCCCGTGTTCAGAAGTCCATCAGGCCATTTCTGGGATCCCGTGTTCAAATCCTATGTTCCCGTGTTCAGAAGATGAACATGCCTACATGGGATCGTCTTTGGGATGATTTCATACAGGAGGAAACCCATAGGGTATATGTACAGGGAAGTATATCTCACAACAAGGAGGACGAGGGGAATGTGGCGTTAGCAGCGAAGGGGAAGAAGAAGAATTCCAAGAAGGGTTCAAAGGGTGGAACCAAGCAGCATGATGGCGAGAAGGACATGAGCAAAGTGAAATGCTTTGCTTGTCGGAAGTTTGGGCATTATGCTGGACAATGCCCAAACAAAAAGAAGAAACAACAGACAGCAGCTTCAGCAAAGATTGGTGAGTATGTTGCTAGATTCAAGAAAGAGTTTTCTCTCTTTGTTGGTGGTTGTAGAGAGAGAGCATCATCCATCACCAACAGGGCTATTGAAGACCAGACAAAGCTGTTAGATTTTCTTAAGATTATAGCAGTATATCTTAATTGCATTTATCAATAGGATCACTAGAAGATAACAAAGCACAGAACAATAACACAAGTATTTTTCACCTAGGAAACCCAAATGGGAGAAAACCCAGCAACCTTCGTCTAGAAAAAAATAATTCTGAGATCAGAGTACAATGAAGAAAGAAAAGAAAAATATGGAAATGCTTTCCAAAGATGGAAACCCTGAAAACAGTCTTCTTTAGTAGTGTATGCGAACTTCTCTGAATTGCTATGTAGCTGCACTCTGTCCCAAAAAACTGCGCACTTCACTTGTGCTACTGTGTTGCTGATGTGTGAAATAATGAGGGGCGCCTCCTATTTATACTGTTTTCCCACCCATAAATTAACTGGGGCCAACTCACTTGGGGGAGCAAGATAATTTTATATTTCATAATTTATATTTTATTCTTTTATTGCTGGCTTTTCACCCCAAGGCTTACATTGTTCTTTCTAGTGTTTGTATGAATGATTACAAGAAGTTCAACTCCCAAAAGAGGGCAATAAGAATAGCTTCTGAAGTTGCACAAACTCCAACACTCCCTCTCAACAAGGAAGGTATTCTTCGGCCTTCATTAGCATCATGATCATCTGGGTTTCATCTGTACATCTATATTGTCTCTATTATCTCTAAACGTAATAAAGGTTGTCTTTATGAATTTGTTCTATCCGGATCTCTAAGAGAAAATATTCTGCTACCTATCTGTCTCTATTACCGATGGAATACTTCCATACCTAGCTTGGAGATCCTGGATGAGCAAATATGTATGACCATCTACTATCTATTCGTCTCATCTGCCAATGGGGTACTCCCATACCTCGCTGAGAACCTGAACGAGAAAATGCGCACGACCATCTACTGCCTGTTCGTCTCATCTACCGATGGGTTACTCCCATACCTAGCTGAGAACCTGAACGAGTAGAGGTGCCTATGCAACCACATGGCCATCTGCTACCTATCTGACTCATCTGCTGATGGGATTTCTCATACCTGGATGAGCACCTAGACGAGCAGAGGCACCTGTGTGAACCCGACCATCTACTACCTGTCCGTCTCATCTGCCAATGGGATTTGTCCCATACCTGCCTGAGAACCTGGACAAGCAAAGGTACCTAGGTAAAAGTATGATAAATATCTCTCAATCATCTCTCCCTCTCAAGGAGGCATACGTTCTCTTCTACTCCAAGTCTTCCGCCAAAGTATTTAAGCTTCATCCTGGGAAGAGGCTCGGTGAGAAAATTTGCAGTCTAGTCATCTGTCGAAATATACTGGAGCTTGACCGCACCTTTCTGCACCATATCACGTAGGAAGTGATATCGAATCTCTATGTGCTTCGACTTGTCGTGAAATACAGGATTCACTGACATCTGCACACAACTCTGGTTATCACAATGAATCATGGTTGGCTCTGGAATCTGGCCAAACAATCCTGCAAGAAGTTTACGAAGCCAAACTGCTTCTTGGGGTGTTGAACTAGCATCCATATACTCGATCTCTGCAGTACTGGGAGCTACAGAGTTCTACTTCCAATTGTACAAGGAATTTAGCGCGAAACTCAAACTGAAACAGCATCCTGAAGTGCTCTTCCTATCTGTAGTGCATCTGGACCAATCTCAGCCTGTAAACCCTTGCAATCTCAAGTCACAATCTGAATTATATTGTAGATCATATCCCACAGTGCGACATAAGTATCTGAGCACATGTTTTGCGGCAGTCCAGTGAATCTGCCTCGGTTCGCACATGAACTGACTGAGGGCATTCACAACAAAACAAATATTTGGTCTAGTGTTCGTTATACACATCAAGGACCTAATCATCTGGCGATACATAGTGAGATAGATCAAATTTGAATCTGAAGCAGAATCTCTCAGCTTCTTCAAATTGCATCCATCGGAGTATCTATGGACTTGTAGTCCAACATTCTGAATTTCTTCAACACATCCATGGTGTATTTTCCTTAACCTAGGAAAATCTTCTTCCAGCTTTATCATACTTCTAATCCCAAGAAGTAATGTATCAACAATGTCATTGAGAAAGGTTGTCTTGGCATCTATCTGATACAACTTCCATCCTATAGCTGAAATAGCAATAATCAATCTAATGGAAGTATATCAAGTCATAGGAGCAAATGTCTCATCATAATCGACTCCCTCTTTCAAAGAGAACCCTTTGGCTACAAACCTAGCCTTGTATTTTTCAATACTCCATCTGCTCCATGTGGAGTTCCATGCTCCTCTATATTCTACAAAATCTGTTGTGCCCATCTAAGTCTTTTCCGTCCTACTGCCATATCTGTGGGAGCATCATTTGGCTCAACTAGATCAATGGGACTGATCAGTTTATTCATTTCTTCAGACTCCCTCTTTATGTTTGGAGGGGAGATGATCTCATCTCTTCATCGTCATCTATCTCCATATCTGATCCTCTTCCTTTTTGGATAACCATTTCTTCTTCAAAGGTTACATCCCGACTGACTTTGATTTGCCTCGATCTTGGGATGTATATTATGTAAGCCTTTGAAGACTTGCAATATCCCACAAATGTTGCACTCTTGCCTGAAGATTCTAACTTGGGCAAATGACTGTAGACTGGAAAGAAATTATCCATCCTGATGACGACTAGGTTCATCAAGGATCCTTCAATTGTCTAGGATACTAAAATCCTTGTTTTGAGGGATAACTCCCTCTGTCTCTCAGAAGTCGGTTGAGTAAATGTTGTTGAAGCAGTAGATAGACTGACATTCGAAGAAGCTTTCGGCTTCTGATCACCAAATCTCTGCATAAGCTTATTCTGGGTATGAGTGTCATAATACATGCTTCCAAAGGCTTTCTCCTTCCGTTCCATCTGTATATCAATGGGATCACTTGTCCTTGTATATCATGGCATTCCCTAAGTCGAATCCTGTCAAATGGTTAGCAATATTTCATAATCAATGTATTAACAAAATAATGTAGGCAACCTTTTAGTCAATGCTTCGACACAACACACGTAAGGCCATTATCCAGATACTTATGTTCTCCATTATAGCATACCATTAAGAGTGTGTACTCCAGTTTGTTATAAAGGAGTCGTCATCCTAGATGGGTTGTGCAGCATGACAGGCTATTTAACTACCTGAAGATCTGTGTAAAACATATTCAAAAACAACCAGATCTAATCTACTAGAGCATGTAAAATCAAATACTTTTCTTTTGTAGTTTTGTGGTTGGGTTCCCACCGTCAGAGTCCACTGATCTTCATATGCTTGACTGACAATCATCACAGTCTGGATCTTCATATCATTTCTTAGAAGAAGAACTTCGAACGATCATCCTTCCTTGGCCCCTTGTGAGGAGGGTCTTCCTCTACATCAGTAGTTGAACCTTCATGCTTCCTTTTGATTGAACTTCGACAGCTACTAGCATAGTGACTGTATTTCTTGCACCTGTAGCACTGTATCTGAGATAAATCCTTCTCTTGTTTCTTCTGATCTGGGGCAGGACTTGATCTCATATCTTGGTGCTTGTGATTGATGGACTTCCTTCCCCTTCCCTTGCCTTTCTTGGCATGAGATATGAACGCTTGATTCTCCTTAGGTTGAGCGCCATGAAGTCTTTGCGTGCTATGATTCTTGTTTCTTCCTGAGTGCATTCTCCCCATAGCTTATCAAATTTGGGCAACTTGGTCCGACCACTTATAGTTTGGATAAAAGACTCGCAAGATGGTGGGAGACCATTTAAGGTGGTCATAACAAGATCCTTTTCTTCAATATTGTCTCCACTGGACTTCAGCTTGTCCCGAAGTTCGATGATCCTCATGAAATATGAGGCAATCTTCTCGGACTTCGTCATCTTCATATTCGACAATTTATTCTCAATGTGAGAGTCACATTGATGTTATTGTGTTCAAATAGCTTCTTTAAGGTTTTGAACATCTTCCTCGCTGTCGTCTTTTCCGAGATCTGAGGAACCAAGTGGTCTCTAACTGAGTCCACCAAAATCCTTCTTGCTTTGGCATCATCCTTCCTCCAGCGAGGTTTGTCTTCTCTGGCTTCTGGTTTTGGGACCTTTTAATTTACACACTGTAATAGGTCATTTTCTTCTAGTAGGAGAAGAACCCAAGACTTCCAAGGGGATGAAGTTGGAAGCTCCTTCTAGACGATCTTCAACCTTCATGCTGATCATCTTGATTGTAGATCTGGATCTGAAACTCTAGCAAAGACTAGATCAAAAATGAAAGTTGAACTTTTGGAAAACTGACTCCACAGATAAATGTGCCCTAGAGAAGCGAGTTGAGAAGATGTAGAGTCGAGCCAAAACTGTGGAGAAAGTACATCAAAACTGGAACCCCTAATTTCTGTTGCAGCTAAGAATTAGGTCAAAATTGAAAATTCTCAGAATTGAATTCTGTCTTCACCAAAAGATGTGCCTTCCTTAGAGCAAAATTCCCAAGGCTCTCTTTATGCCAAAAGGTTTAGTGAAGACCTTGAAAGATGAAACCCTAGTTTCGACAGGTTGTCGACAGAGTTCCGGCAATAGCTTCTTCTTAAGATTATAGCAGTATATCTTAATTGCATTTATTAATAGGATCACTAGAATATAGACAAAGCACAGAACAATAACACAAGTATTTTTCACCTGGGAAACCCAAATGGGAGAAAACCCAGCAACCTTCGTCTAGAGATAATAATTATGAGATCAGAGTACAATGAAGAAAGAAAAGAAAACTATGGAAATGCTTTCCAAATATTGAAACCCTGAAAACAATCTTCTTCTGTAGTGTATGGGAACTTCTCTGAGCTGCTATGTAGTTGCACTCTCTCCCAAAAAACTGCGCACTTCACTTGTGTTGTTGTGCTACTACTGTGTGAAATAATGAGGGGCACCTCCTATTTATATTGTTTTCCCACCTAGAAATTAACAAGGGCCGACTTCACTTGAGGGAGCAAGATAATTTTATATTTTATTCTTGTATTGCTGCATTTTCACCCCAAGGCTTACATTGTTCTTTCTAGGGTTTGTATGAATGATTACAAGTTCAACTCTCGAAGGAGGGCAATAAGAATAACTTCTGAAGTTGCACAAACTCCAACAAGAGCATTCTATGATCGTTGGGCATTCACTAAGTGCTTCCACTACTTCCTCCACATGGTACATTGATAGTGGAGCTTTGAGTCACATGACAAGTGTTCGGGATATATTCACTGAGATTTCAGAGACAGGCTTGGAGTTGGAGGTTGTATTGGGTGATGATACAGTGGTGAGAGCAGTTGGGCGTGGGACGGTCCGCTTTAATAGGGAGTCCATGGAGCCCATGATTCTGAGGGATGTCTTGTACCTCCCTGGGCTGAAGAAGAATCTTGTTTCAGTTTCCACGATTGAGGACAGAGGCCTTAGGGTATATGTCCTTGATGGGAAAGTGTACATCTTTCCCAAAGCAAAGGGTCCATCTGCTTCATATGCGATTCAAGTTAGAAGCAGGAAACTGTACAAGTTTCTCTTCTAGCCACATCATGCAATGGCACACACGCAGAGTAATAGTGAGTTGAGTGAGTTATGGCATAGGAGGATGGCCCACCTTCATCATTCAGCTTTGAGGATGCTGAGAGATATGACCACAGCATTGCCAGATTTCAGTACAGAGCATAGTAGTGTATGCAGAGGGTGTGCCTTGGGAAAGTACACCAAGACAGTTTTTCCAAGCAGTGACAGCAGGTCAGAGGGACTGTTGGATTTGAATCATTCAGACTTGTGTGGTCCCATGTCTTCTGCCTCATTGACAGGTTTTGAGTACTACATCACATTCGTCGATGACTTTTCCAGGAAGACCTCGATCTACTTTCTGAGAAGCAAGAAGTCAGAGGAGGTCTTGCTTCAATTCCAAGAGTTCAAAGCTCTTGTGGAGAACCAAACAAGAAAGAAGATCAAGGTGCTCAGATCAAATAATGGGGGTGAGTATACCTCCCATGCATTCGCTGAGTTTTGTAGACAGGAGGGCATCAGGAGGCAGTTGACAGTTCCCTACACTCCACAGCAGAATGGAGTGGATGAAAAGAAAAATCGTGCAATAGGGGTGCAACTAGAGCCATGCTGCGTGATCAAAGTCTGCCTTTCTTCCTATGGGCCTCACCTATAGCACAGTTGCTTTTGAACAAAACAGAACTACGCACCGTGCCTTGGGGTGCAAAACTCCTGAGGAGATGTTCACCAAAAAGAAGCCTGAGATAGGCCACTTCTGCATTTTTTGATGCCCTAAATATTCCCATGTCCCTTCTGAGAAGAGGACAAAGTTGGAGGCTACTGGAGAGCGGGGCAGTTTTGTTGGCTATGATGAGACTTCGAAGGCTTTTCGTATATACCTTCCTACACAGAGGAAAGTTGTGGTGAGGAGGGAGGTGAGATTTGAGGATGAGCGGGCCTTTCGAAAGTCTTGAGAGTCAGAGGAGGAAGAGCAACAAATGACTATTCCACAAGTGACAGCATCATAGAGTTCAGCGAGCTAGGGCACAAGGTCATAGGTGAGACTGGGTCACAGTTTTAGTCAAAGATGCTCCTGGTTAAGAATTTTCTCTAAACAACTTACTTATTTTTCAAGCAAAAAACTCCACACATGTAGTTGAAAGAGAAACCCAAATCTTAGTTCCTCCTGATGATATCATGAGTCATGACTCAATCTGAGCACCCAAATCAAGGAACAAGTCTTAATAACTTTCACTACCACCAGTTGTGCATTTCCCAAGCTTCTTGTTACCTCCAGAAAGACCTACAGAAGAAATTAATGATACGCCTCACATTCCTACAATTCAATTGACCTCTTTGGAAGATGAAGTAGAAAGAAATATGTCTGAAGTTTGTAAGAAAGGAAAGCTACCAAGGCCCCATGGAGAAGGTTCCAGCAAACCGATTAATCATTTTGATATTAGTTGTCCCATTACCACTGATATTGATAAAGTCTTTCATGATTTTTGGACTGTGGGGTAAGCAGTTATGCAGGTTATATCAACACACCCAAAGGAAGGTAATAGTGAGTCTCATGAATCAAGAAGAGTAGTAAGAGAAATATTGGTTGGAAGAGTTGCACTTCCAATAGACGGGGGTCCACCCCACTTCAATGCTATACCGAAAAGAAGTAGGACGATGACATTTCCCCGTACTTGAGGCAACACTAATGCCTCTATTATTCCTACCAGTGATATTCAAGTTGTTCCATCATCTATTAATCGACGTAGGTATACGTATGGTGATAAGGTCGTTAAAAATTGTGCTTTTAATTATACTTCTAAACAATCAAGAAATCTTTGGATGGGACCATTAACAATAGAACGATTTGAAGGTAACATGTATTATTTATCTACTGAAGATGGTCGTAGATTCGAAATTCATGTGAATCAAATTTATCTGAGGGACTGCCCCTGGCATGACTTAGCATATCACCTGTTCACCATCTGTTTCCAGCATTGTTTTGTCAGATTATTTTATGCATATATTTTTCCCATACATGCTACTCTAGTATTGATTGCTTCCATGTGCACAAAAACAAGTACACCTGTAGAGGAAGCAAAAAATTGAAGTGTTGGATTATTTGTTGCTGAGATGGTGTTGTGGACTAGATATTTCTGAGGTTCTCAAGCGCTCTCTCCATTAGAGCACTTGTCCCAGTTGGAGCCAGATGGTATCACATATATATTGTAGTTGGGCTACCAAGATGCAGCATGCAGCCTCCAGATTGTTTCTCTTTATTTTTCTAAGCCAAACGTATTGATGGGGATACAACATGGATCACATTGTACAATATGAGCCATTCAGAGCCTTTATTTAGCAACAACTTTAGATTATTTCCTTGCCATGACTGAGATCTCCTTATCCATTGAGATGATTCCGGTGGTGACCTAACAAAGTTACAAATCGGCATATCAGATAGAGACAGGTATATGGTGAGAGTAGGTAAATGGCTCCTTGGTTAGATTTTGCTTTTTGATGTATGTTAAACACCTAAGCTTATTATGTTAGGATGACCATGGTGACCTATGCTTATATGAATGCTTAAACCTTCGTTGAGAATGATTACAGAATCTAATGTTGAAGACTATTTCCTATGCCATGCTTTACACAAATCTTAAACTTGAATGTTATGTTGGTTCCATTTTTCACTTGTCCCCATCCATCCAGTTCACCCATGATTGATTTCATCCCTGTTGCCGCCTAATACACACTTTATGACACGAGAAAATCTCCAACCCGCTTTGTGTGTCCTTGGGGGCAAGTTAGAGCTGGGGACCACTGTCACCACAGTCCACAACTCCTCCGTTTATGCAAGATCCCAACAGAACCAAGGGGGGTAGTCCCTATAGGAAAACTAAGTTCCATATTTATTAACTATTAGTTAAAGGGATCTTTTATTAAGATTACAAAATTACAAGACCAATGCCTAGATCAAATGGAGTCAAAAGATTACAAATTACAAACTTACAAAAGAATTAAGAATGATTAGCCACAGTTGCCTAAGCTAAGCAAGATCTACGATATTAACAATATGAACAAATGCTAAAGAATTATACAATATGCACAAGTTATTATGTCAAAGATCAAATAATAGATTGCTTTCAAGTTACAAGATTAAACAATGTGATTACTTAATCAAATGAATTACAGATGCCACCACAAGAGTTTGTGAAACTGAAAGGAAATACTTGTAACTGAAAAAAGTGAAAAGCTTGCAGTAAAAACCTTGGACAGCAAGGCAAAGATAAATAACAGTGACCTATGTTTGTAGGACGTTTTGCAATGTCTCTTGGTTAATTTTAGGTAGATTTTATTAAGGTTTTTCCTCTTGAAGTTTAGTTTTCGAACAGGTGGTGTGTCTACCCCAATCTAGTACTTCTCAAGTCAAAGAGGGAATGTTGTTGCGCTCAACAAAGTGGGAGCAAAGCCCACCTGTAGCTCACAGGTCAAACCCCAATGCCTTGGTGCTCAACAAGGGGGACGTAGAACCCCTAGAGACCCCCCACGGTCTTCTACCCCAAGTCGCCTCCGAGGGCACTGTTTTTAATCAACAGGAAAAATAGCTAGATGGATGCCTATTAAACTAAAACTCCTCTATCCCCTGTCGTATCTCGCGAGTACCCCGAAGGGTGATAACCGAGTAGAGGAGCAGGAAATAGTGAAGTTGTTGTTGGTTAATTTTAGAAGTAAATTTTAGTCTTGGTGATTAGCATGCAAGGTAAATTTTAAGCTATCAACAAGATCAACCAAGCGGTATCCCTTATGGGAGGTGCTGGTATTTGATCTTGGACTGAAAAAATAAAATGTAATGATTGTAGCAGAAAAAAGAAAGTTGTTTTAACTAAGCTAAGCCCCCACTTCTCCTGCTTTTCATATCCAACTTGAAGTCCCTAAAGGGAGATGACAAGTGGATAGAGGATACACAAGATAGATGGGTTGTATGATTACCCTTTTGACAGAAAATAAAACTTACTGAAACTTGAAGGAAACTACAACTAGCTAAAGCAGTAAACTAACCTCACAACAATCTTTGTAACAGAGATGGTGGTCTGTCACAAAGATAAGTGGGTGAACAGAAAAATAAAACTGATTAAACTAACCTCACTTCAATCTCTGTGACAATCCCATGACCTATGATTGACTGAGAGCTATGAGATTGAATATCATCTTCCCTACTTTGACCCCTATGCATGATGAATCCCATGTTTTGTGTCTCAGCTCTGAGTTGTGCAACAAAACTTGTGGAAGCCTTGATCCTTTTGGGCCAAGAGAACCCGCTGGTGTTGGTTACTGAGCTTAAGCGAGTTGGGTTTTGAAGCCTTGGCCTCTTTGGTCGGTTGCCCCCGATGTTTGGTCTTGATGGTGGATATTCCCCTTAGTTTCCCAAAGACTGTCAGCTAAAACTTGAAGCAATATGTCTACCATCATTACATGCATTTTGTATTACATGCTATATACTGAGAAATGCAAGCCCTCAAATAAAAATGCAAACCGTGTCTTTAGACGCAAATCAAAAAGGGCTATGAAATAAAATTATGAAACACCCAAATAAAGCAATGGATAAATAAATCCTAAATCTAAAGATTGTTGGCCAGCTTATTGAAATGTAATGGTTAATTTCTCACGGAGCCTGCGGGTTTTGATGTGAGATGGAGTAATGGACAGTTAATTCTAAGTGTCCCCGAGGATCTCTTCACTAGAGTTTCTTGTGTACTCAACGCAAGGGTCCTAGAAAATATCCTCATGGAGCTAGATTGTTAGCTTGGATGTGAGTTGTAGACATATTAAAGTTGAATGGACTCTTTTCAGATCAACTCATCCATTTGTGAGACACCACCATTCCCTATTGTTTATCTGTCGTGCATATGTCATTGTGGTTGTGTATACTTATCATCATTCTGAGAAATCATATGGTCAAAGTCAGCTATAAGTCATTCCCTTTACCTTAGCTTTGTTTTCCACCTTCACCCAGTACTAGCAAACTGTTTAAACTTTGTAAGTATGGCATATGCAAAAGACTTCCAGAAGATTCAATGATTACTCAAAAAACACAGGTATATCTTGCTGGTTTTTATTATTATTACTATTATTGTCACCATGATTCCGAAAAGCATGATTAAAGTTGGGTTTTAATAGACATCTTGGAGCAGTTCTTACCTTGGATGCATGAAGATTCATCTTAGTTCAGCATCTCACCTTCAGTTTGGGTATTTTGACTGGGTCAACATAGTTGACCAAGTCAAACACGATTCCCAAGGCAATGGCTAGAAAAACAACAGTGCTTATATTTACTCCATACATGCCAAAGACCAATACTGCGGTTCCAATTTTCAGAGTTTGGTCTCAGATTGCATGATCAATGATTATTATCACTTTATTTGGTCAGATTATATTATTATTACAGTTGTCCTGGTTCTCCTAGAGCACCATAATGGTTCAGGGGGTATGAGTAGTCACTCATACCATTCTACTATGTCTTTAGATACTCGTGTGCAATCAATTTGCCCAGTTCTCAGCTGAATGAAGATATGATGAGTTTTATGATTTTCTGAGGTTGTACCATCAAAAATGAACTAAGAAATCACTGGGAAAATCGATTTGGCTTTTGTGGTCAAGGAAACAGCAAGGAAACTTTTCCAGATGATGTATTGTGACTCTCCAGACACCTATACTCAAGTTTCAATCATCAATTTGTCCAGCATCATTTATTTTGGCTTATCCAATGAGGACGTCCCCAAGGGGCGCTCCTCACCTTGGCTATTTGATGTATCACATTGTTATATCTTATGATTTGATGTTGTAATGGGGCCTAGGGAGAGTTGAGCCCCTAAGGTGACCCCATTGATGTATTATCATGTTATATCTTATGTTATCCTATGTTTTGACTTAAACAATGCATCATTGGGCAAAAAGTGTGCTCCCCTTGATCTAATCAACTTGATCCATGTAAAATTGATCACCACCATTAATGATGTTATAATCTCAACCGTCGGATGTAAAAGAAAGTTAAGGTTTGTGTCTCTCAAAAGCTATATAAAAGAGAGACCCCCCTCATTGTATAGAATCAAGAAATTTGGCACCATTGGCTCTTGAAGAATAATAGAGAAATTTTTCTGGGACCTCCTGTCTTTTGTGGATGATTGAAGAATGTTCATTGTGATTGACTGACATTATTTCTCATTTGCATTGGAGATTATTGGTGAATCTGTGGCATATTTTTTCTAAATCCATTTTATTTGTTTGACAAAAGAAGTTGATTTGGAGAGGGGTGCACCTGTGGGAGACGTCCACCTTGCTCTGCTTTCCGAATTGGTGGTTATAAGGAGTATTTCTATCTTATGATTTCTTACTCTCTTATTTGTTTACTTCTCGTCAGCATTAGTCATTTTTCTTGCCGATCTCATTGTTGTTTACTTGGATTGGCAGGAGAGAGGGCACATTTGGCTTCCTTGGGCAATTTCAACAAAGCTAGATTTTCATCATTGCTCCACTTGATCTATGCAAAAATAATCTTTATCACTTCGGCATTTATCCTCAGAAACATTAGGTACGTTTCGTTAGTTTTTACAAGATTATAGCAGTATATCTTATTTGCGAATAACCAGAGGATCTCTAGAAGATAGACAAAGCGCAGAAACAAATAACACGAGAATTTTTCCTAGGAAACCTAATCGAGAAAAACCCAACAAACCTTTGTATAGAGATAATGATCTTCTGGGAACAAAGAGAAGAAGAGAGAGAGAGAGAGAGAGAGAGAGAGACAGAAAATGTCTCTCGCAGATATAACCCCATAAAACACTCTCCTAGACTGTTGGAGCACACCTTTTCTATCTGAGTGAGTAGCTGTGAATGTGTGAAATAATGAGGGGCGTCTCCTGTTTATATTGATTTTCCTAGTGAAAAATCACTTGGACCAGCTTGCCAATTTGACTAGGGCCAACCAACTTTGGGGAAATACAAATTTAATTTATTTTTATTCTTTTCTTTTTTATTCTTTCCCCAGGGTTTACAATGAATAATTACAACAGTATAATCTCTCGTAGGAGGTACAATACAAGTACAATAAGAATAGCTTCAGAAGTTGCACAAGTTCCAACACTCCCTCTCAACGAGGAAGGAATTCTTTAGATATGGTCATCATCAGCATCATAAACATTTGGGTCTCTTCTATACATCTCATATGTCTCGATCATCTCTATACATATTGAAGGTCGTCAATATTGTCTTTGTCTGTCAAGAGGAGTCATCAACGTGCTATATGTTTGTCTCTATCTGAGAACCTAGACATGCTTCACACGGCAATTTACTGTCAATTCATCTCAAGTGATGGAGGGAATTCTCCTACACTATGTTGTGAACCTGGGCTAATAGAGGTCATTAGTGTACACAAACATCTACAACTTGTTCATCTCAAGAGCTGGTGGGACTACCAGATTGAGAATTTGAACATGTAGTGGCCATTAGTGCACACAACCATCTATGTCTTGTCTGTCTCAAGATGCCAATGGGATTTCTCCCATACCTGGCTGAGAACCTGGGCGAGCTAAAGCCACCTGTGTACACGACCATCCATAACATGTTCATCGCAACAACTGGTGGGATTACTCAAAAGCAAAAGATCAAGAATTTGAACGTATAGTGATCAACTGTGCACACGGCTATCTGCTACCTACTCGTCTCACAATGTCGATGGGATTTCTCCCATACCTTGTTGAGATCTAGAACAAGTAGAGGCACCTGTGTGAAATCATCATAGATATCAGTCTCGACTTTCCCTCTCTACGAGGGATTCATTTTCTTCTACTCCAAGTCTTCTGTTAAAGTATTCAAACTTTGTCCTGAGAAGAGGCTTGGTAAGAGTATTTGCAGTCTGGTCATTTATCAGAACATTTTGTAACTTGACCGCACCTTTCTATACCATACCACAAATGTAGTGCTATCGAATCTCTATATGCTTTGTCTTCTCAAGTTGTTGAACTGGCATCCATATACTCGGCCTCTGTAGTGTTGAGTGCTACTGAGGTCTTCTTCCTGCTATACCAAGAGATTACTGCAGAGCCCAAACTGAAGCAACATCCGAAAGTACTCTTCCTATCTACAAAACACTCGGCCCAATCTGAGTCAAAAAATCCTTGCAATATTGTATCACATCCTGAAGCATATCTTAGACCATATCCCACAGTGCCACGTAAGTATCTGAGAACGTGTTTTGCAGAAACCCAGTCAATCTAAGTGAATCTGCCTCGGATCACTCATAAATTGGCTAAGGGTGTTCACAGCAAAACATATATCTGATCTGGTGTTTGTCAAATACATCAGAGAGCCAATCAACTGGCGATACATGGTGGGATCAATCATATCAAATTTTGAAGTGGACTCCTTCGATTTCTTGAAGTTTGCATCCATCGGGGTAGCCATGGACTTGCGAATTTCTTCAAAATATCAATGGTGTATTTTCCTTGACTTAAGAAAATTTCCTCCTCCCTCTGCCTTACTTCTAATCCCAAGAAGTAATCTATCAATCCGAGGTCCTTCATTTCAAACTCAAAGGCAAGCTTCTTCTTACACCATTCAATTAGTTTCTCATTTCCTGTGAGAAACAAGTTGTCCACGTATAAGACCAAAATCAGTAGCTCATTATCCTCAATCTTGTAGTAAAGATTGGGATCTGCATCACTCCTAGTGAATCCCAAGTTTACCAGGTATCCATCTATTAATCCATACCAAGCACGCGGTGCTTGCTTGAGCCCATATAATGTTTTTCTCAGTTTACATACGTGAGAATCTTTCTTATGGATAATAAACCCTTCTGGTTGTTCGATGTAAACTTCTTCCTCGATAATACCATTGAGGAAGGAGGTCTTTACATCCATCTGATGCAACTTCCATCCCATAGTTGAAGCAATAGCAATGATGGTTCTGATGGAAGTATATCGAGCCACAGGAGCAAATGTCTCGTCATAGTCAATTCCTTCTTTCTGAGAGAATCCTCTGGCAACAAATTTTGCTTTGTGTTTCTCCACGCTACCATCTGCTCTGTGTTTAATCTTGAAAATCCATTTGGAGGCCACTACTGACTTCCCCTTGGGTCTCGATACAACCTTCCATACGTCATTCTTCATGATGGATTGGAACTACTTCGAAATGGCATCCTTCCAACCTGGTGTCTGGAGGCTTCTCTGAGTCAATGATGTGACTCATCAAGGCTACATAACTCGAGAACCTCTAAGATCTTTTGTTTTCCCAATGGATTCCACGTGGAGCTTCGTGCCCCTCTGCATCCTGCAATGTCTGTTGTGCCCATCTAGGTATTTTTCGGCTTACTGCCATATCTATGGGAGCATCATCTGGCTCAACTGGATCAATGGGACCGATCGGTTCATTCCTTTTTTCAGACTCCCTCTTAGTTTCTAGAGGGGGAGATGATCTCATCTCTTCGTCGTCATCGATCTCCATATTAGATCCTCCTTTTTAGATAGCCATTTCTTCTTCAAAGGTCACATCCCAACTGACTTCGATTTGCCTTGATCCTGGAATGTATATTCTATAAGCCTTTGAAGACTCATTGTATCCCACGAATTTTCCCTTCTTGTGTGAAGGTTATAACCTTGTCCTTTTATCCTTGGGCACATGAATGTATGTTGGATAGATATAAAGTAAGTATCAATCCTGGCGACGACCAATTTCATCAAGAATCCTTCAATTGTCTTATCTGAATCAAGACGGTAGTGTCGTCAACTAATAGATCAGGATCCTCATCTTTGAGGGATAACTCCCTCTGTCTCTTAGAAACCAGCTGAGTAAATCTACTACTCCATAATTGTTGAAGCATTAGATAGACCGACATCCATAGAAGCCTTCCGCTTCTGGTCACCAAATCTCTACATGATATCATTCTGGGTCCGAGAGTCATAATTCATGCTTTTAGAGGCTTTCTGCTTCCGTTCCATCCGTATGTCAATGGGATCACTTGTTCTTGTAGATCATGGCATACCCTACAAGTTAAATCCCGTCAGATGGTTAGCAATATTTCATAATCAATGTATCAACAAAATAACGTAGGCGACTTTTAGTCAATGCTTCGACACAACACACATAAGGCCATTATTTGGATGCTTATGGTCTCCATTATAGCATACCATTAAGAGTGTGTACTACTCCAAGTATGTTATTAAGGAGTTGTCACCCTAGATGGGTTGTGCAACATGACAAACTATTTAAACAATCATGTGTATAGCAAATACTACATAAGCCTAATTGTTAATAAAGGATCCACATGCTCAATTACTTCCTGAATCTAAAAATGTAGATCGACGTAAAACATATTCAATAACCAGATCTAATCTACTAGAGCATGTAAGATCAAATACGTATCTTTTGGTTGTTTGTTGAACGTCTTCCATAGCCAGAGTCCGTTGATCTTCGTATGTTTGCTGGAAGATCATCACAATTTGGATCTTCAAATCATTCTTTTAGAAGAACTCTGAACAATCATCACTCCTTGCCTTCTTGTGAGGAGTGTCTTCATCAACATCAGCAGTTGAGGCTTCAAGCTTCCTCTTGCTTGAACGGTTACACTAGCCTGCATAGTGACCATATTTCTTACACCTATAGCAATGTATGCGTGATAGGTCCTTCTTCTTCTCTTTATGATCTGGAGAAGGACTTGGTCTCTTAGCTTGTGATCCAGGTCGTGCCCAGGTGCACACTGGGGACAACGGTTCGATTGAAGGAGTCGAGCATTGTTATGGCGGAAGCTTCCAAGAATAAGTAAAACAGGAAACACACTATATAGACAGAAAGTATGCACACATAAAATATGCAAGAATTCGAACCAATTTCTATTAATTGATTGCTACAATAGTGTACATGTTTATACAGAATGTTGAGACGCTTAGGTGACTACCTGTTATGTTCAGTTACAAAAGAAGTTATAAGTTATAACGGCTCGAAAGTTCAACCGTCGCAGACGACTGGAAGATAGAGGGAAACTCTGTCGATGTTCGACAGTCGTCTGTGTCGACAATGCATGTAGAGATGTTGTATGTCGAGCGTGAAACCTGTTGAGGTTGTCGAAGTTGGTTGTGTCGAGCTTCGAACTTGTCGAAGCCGATACTGAACCTGTCGAAGCAGTTGAAGTCGGTTGTGTCAAGGTTCGGACTTGTCGAAGCCGATACTGAACCTGTCGAAGCAGTCGAAGTAGTCAAAGTGCTAAACTTTGTCGAAGTTCGACAACATGCCAACTGCTGAGTGGATCATTCCTCCTTCCTTAAGAAACAATGGTCTCCACTTTGTGCTCGTTTAGGTGAGGAGACTTGTTGGTTATTTCAGTAGCAGAGTACCATTTTCCTTGTGCAGGGAGTTGTCCAGCATTAGCCACTTGAAACAAGGGAATGAAGTTCGTCCTTGTATGGCAAATGCATCATCCTACGATGGTGTCGCAAACAAGAGGATCCTGAACATCTGGATGGATGTATGTTGATTCAGTTGTCTGCAAATCATTCTATTCCAACAATGGTGCATGGTACAATCGAAGTAGATCTACATTAAAGATTGGATGTAGTTCAAAGCATGCAGTAATGTCGAGTTGAAAAGAATTTTCTCCAATCTGTTTAAGGATACTGTATGGGCCATATCACAAAGGTTTCAACTTCTTGTATGGGTCAATGAAGCGCTCCTTCTTTAGATGTAACCAAACTTGACCCCAATTTGGAATGGATGAGAAATACAATGTTTATCGTGTTGTGCCTTAGCTTTTGCATTAGCTCGTTGCAACATTTCTTGTGCTTGCTTCTAGATGTTGTAGATTTGATCTCTGAACTTTAATGCTTTCTCAACGTCTCATCCTTCGAAGTCGGTGTTGTTCGACTGTGTTGAGGAACTGATCAAGTCGATAGGCATTAAGGGTTGAAATCCATAACAGATCTCGAATGGACTCTTTCCCGTAGAACTGTGTTGAGCACAATTGTAGATGTGATGTATGGGAGGTTGTCATACCATGTTCGACGATGCTTGGGGTTGTACATGCGAAACAAGTGTACTACCAAGCGATTTACAACTTCCGTCTATCCGTCTGTCTGAGGATGTAAGGCTGTCGACAAAGAAAGTTTCGTGTCGAGTTGTTGCCAAAGAGTTTGCCAAAAGATGCTAAAAAATCTGGCATCTCTGTCGAAAATAATTGTTGTCGGAAGGCCATAATGTTTCCAAACATGTTCGAAGAAGAGTTTGGCAGTCTGTTGCACTGTCGTAGTCTTCTTGCACGGTATGAGTATAGCCATCTTGGAAAATCTGTTGACTACTACTAAGATCGCGTCATGCTGGTGTTTGGTAGTAGGATATCTCATCAAGTAGTCCATAGAAATAGATTCCCGTAGTCGACTAGAAACTGGTAGGGGTGTGTACAATCCTTGTCGTCGATTCGGCGATTTAGCAATAGCAAAAACTACGCACGATCGAATGTACTTGTTGACGTCAAATTTAAGTGAAGGCCAGTAAAAACAATTTTGGAGGATAACAAGTGTTTTTGCAACTCCAAAATGTCCTGCAGTCTTGATGTAGTGTGCGTCCCAAATGAGCTTCTGTCGGTGCTCACCGGTCGGTACACAAAGTTGTCCAAGCTTGTATAGCAAAGTGTCCTTCAAGAAGTAGTCGGTAGTAGATAACGTGTTGGCCTGAAGCTGTCGATAAATTACGGAGAAGTCGTAGTCTACCGAATACAATTATGGCCAAGTAGTGGTGTCGTAACCCTGCATACTCATCACTGTAGACAGTAGAGTAATGGGTGGTCGGCTAAGACAATCGGTTGTGGCATTGGCTTTACCTTTCCGATACTTAATTACCAACTGAAATTGTTGCAAGTGATTACTCCACTTGAGTTGTCGAGTTGTTTGTAATTTCGACTGTGATGGAGTGAACTGCAAAGGTTTATGGTCAGTAAGGGTGATCGTTTCCTTGCCAAGAATGTAGTGTCTCCATTTCTTAAGAGCTTGCATAATGGTGTATAGTTCTTTTTCATACGTCGAATACTTTCTAACAGTATCGTTGAAATTTTCGGAATGAAACGCGACTAGGTGATCCGACTGAGTGATCACTGCGCCGAGGACATAGTCCGATGCGTCCATCTCGATCTCAAACGGCTTGATGCACATCAGGTAGTACAAGTACTGGTGCAATACAAAGCTTGTTTTCGAGTTGTTCAAAAACTTCTTGTTGTGTCTGTGTCCATTTAAAGACAGTTTTCCCATTTCCTTTAGTCAACTGATTCAAAGGCCATGCGATGTGGCTTGAAGCCAAGTATGAACCGCCGATAGAAATTCGCCAAACCAAGAAAACTTCAAGTTCATGAATGTTTTGAGGAGTGGGCCAATCTTCGAGGATCTGTACTTTTTTTAGGTCGACATGAATGCCTGCAGAGTCAATTACATACCCCAAATATTTGATGTTGGTCATCGCAAATGAGCATTTGTCCATGTTTAGATATAGTCAATGTTGTTGGAGAGTGTCGAAGACTTGTCTAAGTTGTATGACATGTTCTTCCCATGATCGACTGAAAATCAGGATATCGTCGAGATAGACAATGACACGCTTGTCGATGAAGGGTCGTATAAGGTCATCCATATATCTCACGAAGGTTGCAGGTGCATTGGTTATGTCGAAAGGCATGACTAACCATTCAAACAATCCTTCCTTGGTCTTGAAAGTCGTTTTCCATACATCAACGGACTCGATCGAAATTTGATGATATCCTGACTTAAGGTCAAGCTTCATAAAGAACTGAGCACCTTTCAAACTGTCGATAAGTTTGCCTATCCTTGGAAGAGGGCGTTTGTTCTTTACTGAAATTTTGTTGAGAGCTCGATAGTCAATGCATATGCACCAAGTCTCGTCTTTCTTTGGAACGAAGACGACTGGACTTCCACAAGGAGAGGAGCTAGGGTGGATGTGACCTTTGTCGATCAAATCTTGGATTTGCCTGCGAATCTCTTAGTTCTCGATAATGGATCTTGTGTAACCATATGTGTTAGGTAATGAAGAACCAGTAACAAGTTCGATGGAGTGTTTTACCTGACAATGCAGAGGTACTCCGTTTGGTTCTTGAAATACATTTTGGTATTCCTCAAGAATATGGTCGATTTGTTGTTGTTATCCGGAGCTGCGTTGGTCGGTGAGTCAACTTCTTGTTGCAGTCTTACTGTAATTTTGAGGATTTCTCATAATCAATGCGAACTTCTGAGCATGGTTGATAAGCTTCTTTGTTTGTTTGGAAGATATCATAGCAACCATAGTTGTGGGTTGTCGCTCTGGTATGTTGCACCATTGATTCCAAACTTTGACAATCACCTTCTATGGCCGTGACTGATATGTACCATGCCAATCCCATAGTTAAGGTTTTTTGAATAGGGCGTCGGCTACGGAAAGTAGGAGTACTTCATCTTCAAAGGGCTTGATAAAGTAGGTGAGTCTGCATTGGCTTGTGATCCCATCCTTCATCCAACTGATGTTGTAAGGTTGTGGATGTGGAGTGGTGACAAGACCAAGTTTCTTCAGAAGATCTTCAGAAACGAAGTTCTTCTGGCTATCGATATCCACAATCAGATGTAATAGATTTTTCTGAACCCATATCCGTGTATGGAATAGGCACTCTCATTCCTCCTCATCGACGATAGTCGAGGCTGTCGGAGTGGTTGATGTCAAAGCCAAGAGGATTGATGCATCTGGGTCAGATTCTACCAAGGTTTTGTCGGACAAGTCGGATGTCGACAATTTTGCCTAAAATGTCTTTCGAGCTTTGCATTCTGACATATCATGCCATGCTGAATTGTGATAATCACACCATTTCCCGGTAGGAGCTTGTTTGTTGTGATCCTTCTTGTCTTTCTGAAAATTCTTCTTATGATAATCAAGCTTTGGTGGTGTTTGTTGAGAAGGGTGCTTTGACTTGTCAAAGTCAGCTGACGACTTCTTGTCGGATGTTTGACTTGTGGCTTGGTCGCGAAACGTGATGTTCGGTATAACTCTGCACGGACTGGTTTTTCCATTGCCTTAGTTGTTGCCATTTCTTATACTGTTGTTCAAGATACTTGGGCAGGTAGAACTCCTTTCGGATGTACTCGACAAATTTTACCCATGTGTCTATGGGGTCGCCTTCTTTTTCCATCTTTGTCGATAAATTTTCCAACCAACAGTGTACGGAGGTTGACATCTTCAAGAGGATGCAATGGTGATCTTTTCTACTTCGAAGAGTTGATTCACGGAGTAGTAAGATTCTAGTTGTTGAACCCAATTGTCAACGGATTCTGCATCAATCTTGCCTTCAAGATTTGGTATGTCCAGATTCATTTGCACTTTGAAGGGACTGATTTTATCGGAGTGGGGTCTTGTCGAGGATTCTCCGGATGTCGAAGCAAATCGCATGAGAATCTCACTAAACTGGGCGAACATTTCGGTTCATTGGCAAGCCAATGTTTTTTCTATGAGTTGCTCTGTCTCGTCAGTTGCATGTCTATTTTCTACTTCTTCGACCATCTTTTCTGAAGTCGAAGATAGTGTCTACTTGTGTTGTTGAGTTTGCGAGCGTGTTTGAACAGGCATAAGTTAAATAATTCCGATGGAAGTGCTTAGGTAACTTATGCTCTGAACAAGATCAAGCTTTGATTCCAATGATCCAGGTCGTGCCCACATGCACGCTGGGGACAACAGTTCAACTGAAGGAGTCAAGCACTATTATGGCGAAAGCTTCCAAGAATAAGCAAAGCAAGAAACACACTATATAGACAGAAAGTATGCACACAGACAATATGTAAGAATTCGAACCAATTTCTATTGATTGATTGATACAATAGTGTACATGTTTATATAGAATGTTGAGACGCTTGGGTGACTACCCGTTACGTTCAGTTACAAAGACGTTATAATGGTTCGGAAATTCAACCGTCGCAGACGACTGGAAGATAGAGAGAAACTTTGTCGATGTTCGACGGTCGTCGATGTCAACAATGCATGTAGAGATGTTGTATGTCGAGCTCGAAACCTGTCGAGGTTGTCGAAGTCAGTTGTGTCGAGGTTCAGACTTGTCGAAGCCGATATTGAACCTATCAAAGCAGTCAAAGTCAATTGTGTCGAAGTTCGGACTTGTCGAAATCGATACTGAACCTGTCGAAGCAGTCGAAGTAGTCAAAGTGCTAAGCTTTGTTGAAGTTCCACAACATGCCAATTGCTGAGTGGATCAGCTTGGTCCTTATGTTTGTGAAATTTCCTTCTTTTTACCGTGCCTTTCTTGGCATTGGTGATGAAGGCTCGATTCTCTTCAATTTGAGAACCATGGAGTCTTTGCCTTATATGCAATCCTGGTTTCTTCCTAAGTGCAGTCTGCCCACAACTTGTCAAATTTGGGCAACTTGGTTCGACCACTAATGGTTTCTATGAAAGACTCCCAAGATGGTGGAAGACCATTTAGGGTGGTCATGACAAGCTCCTTTTCTTCAAGGTTGTCTCCACTGAACCTTAGTTTGTCCCGTAGTTCGATGATCCTCATGAAATATGAGGCAATGTTTTCAGACTTAGTCATCTTCATATTTGACAGTTTGTTCCACAGTGTGAGTCACATTGATCCTACAGTGTTCAAACAACTTCTTCAAGTTTTTGAACATCTTTCTAGTTGTTGTCTTTTCTGATATTTACGAAACCAGGTGGTCTTTGACTGAGTCCACCAGAATCCTTCATGCTTTCGCATCACCCTTCCTGCACCGGGACTTGGCTTCTTCCGCTTCTGGTTCTGGAACTTTCTCATTAACAAACTTCAAGAGATCATTTTCTTCTAGAATGAGAAGAACCCTAGGCTTCCAGGATATGAAGTTGGTAGCCCCCTCAAGACGATCTTCAACCTTCATTCCAATCATCTTGTCTGCAGATTTGAACCAAAAACCCTAGCAGGAGTTAGGTCAAAAAATCAAATTTTGAATTTGAAGAAACTAATCTCACAGATAGATGTGCCTTGTCAAGGCGAGTTGAAGAGAGGTGAGGTTGAGCCAAAGCAGTGGCTTAATCAACATGAAACTCAAAACCCTAATTTCTGCACCAGTGAAATTAGGTCAAAATTGTAACTTCTCGAAATTGAGTTATGCCTTCACCAAAAGATGTGCCCTCCTTAGAGCAAAACTCCAAAGGCTCTTTTCTTACCAAAAGGTTGAGTAAAGGCTTTGAAAGATGAAACCCTAGTTCTGGCAATGTTTCGGCAATGGCTTCTTCTAGTACTACTCTGATACCATGTTAGTTTTTACAAGATTATAGGAGTATATCTTATTTGTGAATAAACAAAAGGATCTCTTGAAGATAGAGAAAGCACAGAAACAAATAACACAAGAATTTATCCTGGGAAACCCAATCGAGAAAAACCCAGCAAACCTTCGTATAGAGATAATGATCTTCTGAGAACAAAGAGAAGATAATAGAAAGAGAGAGATAAAATGTCTCTCGCAGATATAACCCCAAAAAACACTACTACACTGTTGGAGCGCACCTTTTATGTCTGAGTGAGTAGCAGTGAATGTGTGAAATAATGAGGGGCGCCTCCTATTTATACTGATTTTCCTAGTGAAAAATCACTGGTGTCGACTTGCCAATTTGACTGGGGGCAACCTACCTTGGGAAAATACATATTTAATTTATCTTTATTATTTTCTTTTCTATTCTTTCCCCAAGGTTTACAATGAATAATTACAACAGTATAATCTCCTGTGGGAGGTACAAGGAAGTACAATACAAGTACAATAACAATAGCTTCTGAAGTTGCACAAGTTCCAACACATTTCCCCCATGTAAGATCTATCATTTTTCTTAGTATCTAATTGGGGCTGCATTTTCCTTTCATCAAACACTCATTTAAAACCCTCACTTCATAGATCTATAGGTCCTAGTTTGTGGCGCTATATAAAATTTAAAACCCACTTTGGAATAATCATAAAACCCCTAAGTCTAAATTTTCACGATCATCAGACTCCATTTGCCCACCTAACACACTGGTCTACTTCTTAGGGGAAGACACCCTCCTAGGGAGGAGTGGGTATTTTCAAATCCGCGAACTAGGTATTGCTAGTTTCGCCTCTAATCGGCTTATCTTACACCTAGCAATCAATACAAGTGTCCAATTTCACTTAATTTCACCATTTACCCGTAGATCCAATTTCCATAATCAAAACCCTAGGGTAAATTGGGGATTTTCAAACAGACACTCGTAATCTCTTAATAACTGTGCAAAACTCTAATTAAGTATAATACTAAGAGATTTAATCAAGTTCCCTTGGACTATCTACTTTCCTTCCTCATTTTTAGGGATCTTGGTTATAGGGACGTCCATTAGGCTTAGCATCTTCACTGAGTCTGAAGTGTCGATATCCTTGACTTGCATGATATTTGAGTTCTTTTAGAGGTCTTTGATATCGTAGATCACGACTTTAGCTGCCTTTCCTTTGCCATCCTGGATAGAATCACCCTACGGCTCTACTACAAGATTCGTGATAACATGAGCTTCTCTTCATCACATTTGGACAATCAAAGCAAATTCCTAGGAGGTCGTACCAAATGTGTGACATTTTTAGGCTCTTTTTCTAGCATTTGGGAAGAGCGCTCTAGGGTTTGATCCTAGATTTGGTCCATCCCTCGACATGGTACGATCTTCTTAAAGGAGCAATCCTCCTTTCGTGGATTGGACCTTGGACCATGGTTGTTGAAAATTTTTAAGAACCCCAACCCGGATTCAGTTTTAGTGTTGCATATGGTTTAATGCCCAAACCCCATCATGCATGTACATTGAAAAATTAAAATTTAACTGAAAAATATGAAACACATGAGATTTCTTTTATTCTTTTGAATTCTAAAAATTATAGCAGCTTTAAATTCTTACTCATAAATTTAAACTCAACCACACATGAAAATTAAATGCTCAGATTTTTGGCCGAATTGACCCAGAAAAAACCCCAAAGGGAAAACTTGTATGAGAGAATTCTATTTCTTCAACCAAAATACAAATTCAACCACAACAATACTTATCTCCTTCTCAAAATTCGTGCCAACATCACACTGACAAACTATTGTAGGGCTACCTCGATTTTCATGTTGTACGACCTCACACGTGTGGTTGTACAACCTATTGTATGACCTTGAATTCGGCATTGTATGGTTTTGTTTTCTGCTGCCTCGAAATTTGTTGTATGAACAACATTAAATGTTGCACCTTCACCTCGAAAAGCGTGCCTACTATCACGAAATTCATGTTGTTGTACAGACAAGTACAGTACAGTCCTCTCCTTTAAATCTGTGCCTACTGTACAGATTTCCTGCCTTGGGAAACATGCCAAAATTTTGCTTCCTCCCATCTTTGGAATGTATGCATAAATTTTTCTCTCAAATTTTAGGAATGAAATCTCTCCAAACCCTTGTTTCTTCTCTTGCTCTCTCATCTCCAAAAACTCTCTTTGGAATGTGAACAATGAATTCTCTTTGCCTTTCCCAAGCCCTTTTTGTTTGAGTAACTTCCACTTTGAGATCAATGGCTTAGATTAAAAGCCAACTAAATGAGATCTAGGGCTCATCTCATTTCCTCATTAAAAATCACTTTTAATTAATTAAATGATAATTTAATGTACACCCACATTTAATACTCATAAAGTCAGTTTTAAAATATAAACTCAAACTCACATTAAAAATGTCACTTTACAATAAAGTCATTCTCGCCTTTTTAATTAGGCTAGGGACCACTTATTAAAGTGTTCTTGTCCACCCCAAGGCATGAGTGAACAAACACTTCTAGGTAAAAATCCAACACTCCCTCTTACCGAGGAAGGTGTTTTTCACCACTCCCATCTTGTCTCTAAAATGTATGTGCTTTCCTCTTCCCAAAGACTTCGTGAGAATATCTGCCACCTGCTCATCTGTAGAAATGTACTATAACTCTACAACTCCTCTCTGGACATAATCTCTAATGAAGTGGTATATGATCTCAATATGCTTTGACCTGTCATGAAACACTAGATTCTCAGAGAGCCTGATGCAACTCTGGTTGTCACAAAGAATGATAGTAGGCCTTAGCTCCTTACCAAATAAGTCTACCATGAACTTCTGAAGCCACAATGCCTCGCAACTAGCCTGACTGGCTGCCATGTACTTGGCCTCTGCAAAACTCAAAGCAGCAGACTTTTGTTTTCGACTGAACAGCTGCACAACTGTCTAGCCCAACCTGAAACAACATCCAAAAGTGCTCTTTTGATTCGAAGCACTACCGTCCCAATCTGAATCCGTGAAGCCAACCAAGTCCATTCCACCTAAACTCCTGTAGTCCAGACCATAGTCTACAGTCCCAACAAGGTATCTCAAAATGCGTTTTGCGGCTGTCCAATGCACTCTCCTGGGCTCCATCATGAACTAACTAAGAGTGTTCACCGCAAAACTCATATCTGGTCTGGTGTTGACCAAATACATCAACAACCCAATAAGATGACGAAACAAAGTAGGATCCACCAACTCTCCCTCAGAAGCGTGAAGCTTCTTCCAGTTGGTGATCATGGGTGTGGACATGGGTCTGGAGTCCTCCATCCAAAATTGTTCAGAACATCTACAACATATTTTCCTTGTCCCAGGAAAACATGTCCATCCCCCTGCCACACCTCCATGCCTAAATAGTAGTGCATCAACCCAAGGTCGGTCATCTCAAACTATTAAGCGAGATCTTTCTTGCATGCATCAATCAGGTGCTCCCCTCCTATGATGAACAAGTCATCAACATACAACAAAAGAATGAATGGAATACCTCCAACCACAAAGTATTAGAGGTCGGGATCCGCCTCACTCTTTCGAAACCCAATCGAAAGCAAATAACAATCAATCCTCGAGTACCAAGGTAAAAAGTTTATAAAGGTAAGAATCAATCCTTGACTAAAAGAAGGTAAAATGTTTATAAATTGTTCACACATTGATTCACCCCCCCCCCCTCAGTGTAGTCATTGTGTCCAACAATTGGTATCAGAGTCAGCCTTCATCACAAGACTAGCAAGCTTGAAGAAGATCCTTAGACACAATGGAAAATAAGAAAGAGTCATCAAACAATGACGTGTCTGTACTTGACATGACAAATTATTTCAGTGCAAGATGAAGGCATATCTGAAGAAGTTTGGCATTTGGGAGATTGTGATCAATCCACCTGCTCCATCAAACAATAAGGGAAAATCAGTTGTACAAAAGGAAGCAAAGAAGGACAACATCACAGCCTTGAAGTTACTCATGGATGGACTTCCCAGTTCAATGAAGGAAAGTGTAGGGGAGTACACTTCAGCCAAAGACCTATGGTTCAAGTTGGAAAGCGAGTATCAGAAGGCAAGACTAGAACCCGAGAAGACAAATCAAGAATCATAAGACAAGCCCCCGAAAGAGGTCAATCAAGAAGAAGTGAAGCAAGAAGAAGACTCCAGTAAAGGTATGAACTCTTGTGATTGTAATTATAGCTTGTGTCATGAAATTGAGAAAGTTCTTGCAGATGATGATGAATTGCTATCAAATATTGCACATGAGATACATCTCACGTTGTTGAATATTGATCTTAGAGCCAATTGGTTCCTGAACACAGTAAATCTAAACCAAAGTGACTTCACGAAGTTCAAAAATAAAATCTTGGAATCCTTGAATGATTATGAGCAGAAGACCATGACAATGAAAGTGTTGCTTGTGAAGCTCAAAAACAAGGACAAAGAGCTGCAAAATCAAATGAAAGACAAGGATGTTGAAGTTGAACAACAAAAGACTGAATTGATCAGTCAAAAGGAAGAACCATAAGAGCCTGCTAAAGAGCTTGAAGAAACTAGAGAGGTCAATCATGATCTGAAAACTCAACTGGAGGAAGTAAAGAGGATAGAAGAAATCTTGAAGATTCAGCTAGAAGAAAAGGAGGAGACTATCCAAAAGCTGGAAATGGAGGTAGTTGGTCTTAGGAAGAAAGGTGAGAAGAATGAAGCTTTTGTCAAATTCAAGGACAGTTCAGTTGTCCTAGATAAGATCTTGGATTGTCGAAGAGCTCCACTTGACAAAATTGGTCTTGGTTACAAGAAGGACAAGAAAAAATCTAAAGATGACTCTTGGTCTCCAAAGACTCCAGAAGCAGGTCTATCAACATCCAAAGTTGTTCCCATGCACCTACACATGACAACAAGGACTTTGAAAGTTCAAAGATGAAACAAGGAGTTACGTCTATTCCTCAAAGCAAGCTCAGAAAAGAAACAACTCCAAGTCCCAGATATGAAAGTGGATTCAATGGTTAATGTTATTTTTGTTCTAACTTTGGTCATAAAGTTATGGATTGTAGACTCTACGGAAGAAAAAGTGGTGGAAGGCCCAATGACTCAGTCAGATGTTGGACATGTAATCAAGTTGGACATGTCGTTGCCACATGTCACACATTGAGATGCTACACATGCAGTGGGTTTGATCACAAAGCCCAAGAATGTGCAAGTCAAAGAAATCAACCAAGGAGGAGTCCTTCATACACATTAGCAAGAAGATTTGAAGATCAGAAGACAAGGACCTATAGTCAGGGACACTCTCAGGCATGGAGACATGAAGTTGATCAAATAAGTGTTGGAAGTTCCAACAACTCAGTCAGGTGTTGGACATGCAACCATGTTGGTCACTTTGTTGCATATTGTCGTACGATGAGGTGTTATAGTTGCAGTGGCCTTGGGCACAAAGCTCAAGATTGTTGGAGTACACAGAAACAACCCTTGAGAAGTTTCCTATATAGCTCATCAAGGAATAAAAATGATGAGTTGATTAGGAGGTTAACTATTGAAGAATATAAAAGAATAAAATAAAGAAAATACATATAACAAGCCACCAAGGTTGACCATTGAAATGGTTATTCAAAGTCAAAATAAAAAATGAAAATACATCTTACCTTGTTGAAGTCGGCCTCCACTTGAGGAAGTGGACACATTGAATGTGTATATAAAAACATGTCAAACATCCAAAACATATACAACGATGGAGCAATAAAAAACTCGCTAGCTGAGGGTAACTGAGGCCATGTAACTGAGATCAAATTCGTGGAAGCAGCAGACACAAGTCATGACTGTGGATTTTCGGATGGGCTACCTCAATAGAGTCTTAATATCCTTTTCAATTCGCAAACAGCAGCAGTATAGCAGTAGCCAAGTAACATCTTCTTACAGCAACAGAATATAAAAAAATCGGGGTTAAATTAGTCGATCTGAGGAAGGAATTCGGTAGGGTTGCAGCAGAAGGTTCCACAAACGATCTGAGGAAGGAATTCGGTAGGGTTGCAACAGCAGCATAAATCCCGAGTTGCTTAAGGCATCAACAAATCCGAATGTGGGATACTATCATCGGAGGTTGTGGTCTGAATTTTTGTTTATCCTGGGGTTATATCTTGAAGCCAAATAAACAAGGTATGTAAATAGTGAATGACAAGATTTGAACAAGGTATGTAAATAGTGAATGACAAGATTTGAACAAGGTATGTAAATAGTGAATGACAAGATACTAATGATGCTTGGTTGATGCCCTAGTTACACATACAGTAGCATATACGAAGTAATGATGATATGCAAGTGAAGTTAATGAATGCATTAATGATGAATATATATGGCAAAGATGCATATACATGCTAGTTTATGTATGAGCAGTGATGAACAACATACTTACAATTATATGCAAATAGTGATTATAGAACAGTGAGTTATTGAGCTTGAAGAATCAAATCCCTGAAGTCTTGGAATTATGCGAATCCTACAAGCTTGCAACTTTAGCACACATTCAATGTATTGATAAAAGAAAGGAGTATGTACAAGTGATATAGTAACATGATACAATGACAAGTTTTGAAGAAGAGTGAGGTCTTCTACAATAAATCAATGCAGCCTAGGTGAGAAGTCTGAAGGACTTTATACAAGGTATGTTGATATCTTCATATTGAAATGTATGATAATAAACCCTATGATGATTGATGGTGCATGCTATACAGTCTGCTATAGTTTCCATAGTTGAAGTTTGATCAAGATAAACCCTACACATGTATATATGGATGATGACATTGCTTTGATGCCTATCTATGGATGATGATGCTAAGTTGTTGATGAAGATGATGCATAAGAGCAGATCTTTGTAGCAGTTGTATGATGACTTGACAGTGACCAGCAAGGTTGATGGCATGGTTGATGAGCAAACCTATAAGCAGTGATGAGCAAATGAACAGTTGTTGATGAGCAACAGTGATGAGCAAATGAACAGTTGTTGATGAGCAGCATTGATGGGCAGACCTATGATCAACAGTAGTAATGAGCAGCATTGATGAGCAAACCTATGATCAGCAGTAGTAATGAGAAGCATTGATGAACAGAGCAACAACAGATTGATGACAATCAAAGATTGGCATCAAGCTTGCAAGTAGTGACTTGCACTTGAGGATTGGACTCCTCAAACAATTCTTAGTTGGAGCTAAGAAAACTAGGTTGGGTCCTGTTTCAGAGTTGGCGCTATTTCTATCAGTTGGTGTTGATTATAATCGAGAAGATTGTTGTCTTCCATGTACAATAAATAAAGATAAAAATTCCAAATATTCTTGTCTCCTTTGATGTGATGAATGTGCTTATGACTCTTGGTTGATTTAACTAATGCATCTGATTCTCTAATTGATGACATAATCATTGATATATTCTAGTTGACTAAAAGAAGGTAAAAAGTTTATAAATTGCTCACACATTGATTCAACCCCCCTCTCAGTGTGGCCATTGTGTCCAACATCTGCTCATAGAAAGAAAGGAAGACTCTAATCATGCAGGATGGCTCTAGTTGCACCCACTATCGAACGGTTCTTCCTTTCAGCCAATGGGAAGTGTACTCACCCCCTTTATCTAATATGAGTACCTTGATCTTATTTCCCGTCTGGTTTCTCCGCAAGAGCTTTGAACTCTTAGAACCGAAGCAAGACCTCCTCCGACTTCTTGCTTCTCAGAAAGTAGATCCAGGTCTGCCTAGAAATGTCATCGATGAAAGTAATGTAATACTCAAAACCTGTCAACAAGGCAAAAGATATGGGACCACATAAGTCTGAGTGAATAAACTCCAACACTCCCTCTGATCTGTTGTCACTGCTCGGAAAAGTAGTCTTGGTGTACTTTCCTAAAGCACACCCTCTGCATACACCACTTTGCTCTGTACTAAAATCTGGAAAACATGTGGTCATGTCTCTCAACATCCTCAAAGCTAAATGATGAAGGTGGGCCATCCTCCTATGCCATAACTCACACAGCTCATTACTGCTCTAAGTGTGTGCCAGTGCATGATGTGGCTGGAAGAGAAGCTTGTACAGTTTCCTGCATCTGACTCCAATCGCATATGAAGTAGATGGACCCTCTAGTTTGGGAAAGATGTAAACTTTCCCATCTAGGGCATATACCCTAAGGCTTCTGTCCTTAATCGTGGAAACTGACACAAGGTTCTTCTTCAGCCCAAGGACGTACAAGACATCCCTCAGTACCATGGGCTCCATAAACTCCCTGTCAAAGCGGACTGTCCCACACCAAACTGCTCTCACCACTATATTATCGCCCGATACAACCTCCAACTCCAAGTCTATCTTTGAAATCTCGATGAACATGTCTCGATCACCTGTCATGTGACTCAAAGCTCCACTATCAATGTACCAAGTGGAGGAAGTAGTGGAAGCACTCAATGAATGCCCAACGATCATGGAATGCTCCATGTGATCCTCCAAATCTCTATTGGTGATGGATGATGCTCTCTCTACACAACCACCAACAAAGAGAGAAAACTCTCTCTCAAACTAGCAACATACTCATCAAATCTCTGTTGAAGTTGATGACTGTTGTTTCTTCTTCTTCTTGTTTGGGCATTGTCCAGCACAATGCCCAAACTTCTGACAAGCAAAGCATTTTACTTCGATCATGTCCTTCTCTCCATCCTGCTGCTTGGTTCTACCCTTGGAACCCTTCTTGAACTTCTTCTTCTTCCTCTTTGCTGCTAAGGTCGCATTCTCCTCATCATCCTTGTTGTGAGATGTACTGCCCTGTACATATCCCCTACGAATCTCCTCTTGTACGAAATCATCCCAAAGACGATCCCACGTAGGTATGTACTCACGAGAAATAACGGACTCAACAAAAACAGACCATGGCTTTGTCACCCCATTCAGTGTTGTACAAACCAACTCTGCATCCAACACCCTCTCTCCCACTACTCCAAGCTCATCTTGAACCTGTGTAATCCTAGTAAGGTAGAGGACCATGTTCTCCCCCTTGTTCATCCTGATGCTCTTCAGTTTCTCCCTTGACACCATTTTTTTATTTTCATTGGAATTTTTGTAAAGGTTGGTCAATTTGGTCTACATCTGATGGGCTTAGTCTTTCCCAAAAATATGTGGTATGATATGGTCTTTAATGGCATCAAGTAAGATTCCTTCTGCTTTAATGTCCAGTTTATCAAAGGTGGCCTTATCAGCGGCAACTGTAAGAATAGTGACAGGATGAGTTGGTGTATCATTAACTATTTCCCATAGTTCATTCTGCTACAATAGAAGTACAATCCTAGACTTCCATGGGCTAAAATTAACCACCCCATCCAACCTATCCTCAAGCCTAAGTCCGATAGCCATCAGTGCAAAAGTGTTCAAGAACCTATTCTTCTCAACAACCCTATTTTCCCTTATTACTCCAAGTCTGAAATTTATTTTTGTGCGTAATTTTTAGCCTTCAATCAAGCTCTAATACTATTAAAAATTTTAAGAACCCCAACCTGATTTCAATTTCAGTGTTGCATATGGTTTAAAGCCCAAACCTCGTCATGCATGTACATTGAAAAATTAAAATTTAACTGAAAAATATAAAACACAAGATTTATTTTCTTCTTTTGAATTCTGAAAATTATAGCAGCCCTAAATTCTTACTCATAAATTTAAACTCAACCACACATGAAAATTAAATGCTCAGATTTTTGGTCAAATTGACCCAGGAAAAAACCTTAAGGGAAAACTTGTATGAGAGAATTTTATTTATTGAGGAAAAATACAAATTTAACCACAACAGTACTTATCTCCTCGAAATTTGTGCCAACATCACTGAAAAACTGTTGTACCACTGCCTCGATTTCCGTGTTGTACGACCTCACACTTGTGGCTATACGGACTCAATTTCTGTGTTGTACGGTTCTGTTTGTCTACCTCGAAAAACATGCCTTGCTGCCTCAAAATCTGTGTTGTATGGGCAACATTAAATGTTGCACCTTCACCTCGAAAATCAAGCCTGCTGCCTCAAAATTTGTGTTGTTGTACGAACAGGTACAGTATGGTCCTCTCCTCAAAATTTGTGGTTGTTGTATGCATTTCCTACCTTGGTAAATGAGCCAAAATTTTGCTTCTTCCTGTCTTTGAAATGTATGCAGATATTTTTCTCTCTCAAATTTTAGGAATGAAATCTCTCCAACCCCTTGTTTCTTCTCTTGCTCTCTCCTCTCCAAAAATTTTCTTTGGAATGTGAACAATGAATTCTCTTTGCCCTTTTTGTTTGAGTAACTTCCACTCTGAGATCAATGGCTTAGATTAAAAGCCAACTAAATGAGATCCAGGGCCCATCTCATTTCCTCATTAAAAATCACTTTTAATTAATTAAATGAGAATTTAATGTACACCCGCATTTAATACTCATAAAGTCACTTTTAAAATATAAACTCAAACTCACATTAAAAAGATCACTTTATAATAAAGTCATTCTCACCTTTTTAATTAGGCTAGGGACAACTTATTAAAGTGTTCTTGTCCACCCCAAGGCATGAGTGAACAAACACTTCCTAGGTAAAAATGCAACAGTTGTTACCTTGAATTATGCACTTGGACCACACGTGTGGGACTTTTCTTAAGGTGCACTCTAGTTGTTGAGAATTTTATGGAGGTTGTTATCTCTAAGACCTTTTTGCAAGGGAGCACTCCCCACTTTTGGAGCTTCTATGGACCATTCTCATGATTTGACTATTGACTTGATGAGGCGCCCCCCTTGGCTTGGGACTTTTCTTGGGGTTTCGAAATGTTTTATTATAACTCCCTCATTATTTAGTATTTTTTACTATGTCTATTGGACTTTTATCCTCCCTAGGATAGATCTAAGGTCTTGATACATCTATCTCATCTCTCCTATAGAAGAGAGTCTACTCCTTGTATCTTGTTGTTGAGTATTGGAGATTAATACTATCTTTGCATCTTTGGCTCTCAGCTCTTGGAGATTTTCTTACATTATGGCATAGCTTGTGGATTATAATCTTGAGGTAACTTGTGATGTTCTTGCATTATAAGGTCATTAAATCTAGTCCATGAAGAGCAAATTTGTTCCATTGGATCAAGTACAGAAGAACATCTTTGTTTGTTTCATGCTTTAGTTTTATATTTTGCTTGTATTTTGTTAGAGTTTTAATGGTTATACCATAAGCAATAAGATCACTAAAAGAAACACAAGTACAGCAGCACAAAAAGAACATAAAGATTTATCCTGGGAAACCCTCTTGGGGGAGAAAACCCGACAAAATTTCCTCAATATAGAATTCAACCAAGTACAGCGAACAACCCCCAGAACAAGACTAGCAACTTCCTCTCTCTAGCGAGCTTCTTCGCTCTCTCTCTCTCTTGTGCACTTGCTTGTGTGAGAGATGTGTCTAAACGAGGAAGGCACCTCACTTATTTATACTCATCAAGTGAATGACATTGAAGTAACTAGGTTGTCCTATTGCTCTAAAACAAGGCCGACTTACCTAGCGAGACTCAAAATAACATTTATATAATATTCTTGTGGGTACTATTGACCTGACTTACAACGGAGGTTTTACCCCATGAACTTTACATGACCAAATACATCAAGGATATCTCCCAAAGGAAGAATAATAGAAATACAATAGAATATCTTCCAAAGTTACATTTCTTTAACACTCTCTCTTAACAAGGAAGGTATTCTACAACATCAACAACAACAATAATTGTACAACTAACTGGTGAATCTATATATCATAGGAAGTTTTGGAACAATAGCAACATCATTTATCTAGAACATCAAGAGGAGCAGCAGCATGGAACATCATCAGCATCATCAACATGGATCATTATCACCATCAGTAGCATCATTATCAACATCAACATGTGACTGTTGGAACATCGTCATCATCAAGAGCATCAACGTCATCATCATCATCAAAAGCATCATCTTAAAATTCTTTTATGAGCTGGCATAGGTGATGAATTGCACAACCAATCTTTCTTACTTCGTTGATAAGTGAGCCCTTAGGGACTATCCATCCTTGCAGGATGATAGCTGAAAGAGATATTGTTCATCTTGCATTTCGGGAGCTCTCTTTATCCCGTCATAGGATGTCTTAGAGAATCACCTTGTCGCAGGATGTCCCATCTTGCTCACAAGTAAGAACTAAACTCATCATCTCATCGCAGGATGAGAGGATCTCTCTCCACCTTGACATTTTCCTTCTTACATCTTGGGGGCTCTCTCTATCCCGTCGCAGGATGTCTTAGAGAGTCTTACCATCCTGTCGCAGGATGTCCCATCTAAACTCATCATCCCAACGCAGGATGAGAGGATCTTACCACCCTGTCGCAAGGTGTCCCATCTAAACTCTTCATCTCATCACAGGATGAGAGGATCTTACCACGTGTCCCATCTAAACTCTTCATCCCGTCACAGGATAAGAGGATCTTACCAACCCATCACAGGGTATCCCATCTAGTAAGTAAGGGCTAATCTCGTCATCCCGTCATAGGAGGAGATCATTGTACCCCGTCGCAGGGTATCAAAAGTGTCAATCCCATCTTGGAAACACCCATCAGACAAGAACCAAGTCAACATGGTTATATCCATAGGCCATTCACCCCTGGCCAAGTCATCATGGAACTCTCTGGGAATGTCTACCTTATGTGCGTCATCCCTCTTTAGCTCCTAGAATACACTGCTCCCTTCGTCATGGAAACCATCCTGATGTCAAGTCCATTTGACAATTTTCTACAACTCAAACATCACTCACCCATGTCCAAGTCAACATGGCAATCTCGAGGAATGTCTTTCAGCTCCTAGAACATAATGCTCCCTCTATCACGGAGGTCATCTTGATGTCAAGTCCATCTGACAATCTTCAGTGAGAAACAATCCAATCATGTGAGGTGTAGGATAATTGGACTGCTTGTCTTCAACCTTCTAGCAAAGGATGAAGTCTTCGTCAATCTTGCTTTGTGAGTCTTCATCACACGATCTTTCCTACAGGCTAAATGCAAATGTCTAATTAGTATCATGTTGAAATATTGTAACTTCAAAGAATATTCTATATGTATCTTTTGTGGTCTCCGATGGTCCTACCAGGAGAACCAATTGTATTTCTTTATGCTCCGATGCTTCTAATCGGAAGAACTAATAAGAGTTATGAGGTAGTCCCCTCTAATTGTAAAGGTGGGTCATTAGCACCCCAGTGTGGTTACTTCAGCCTACATGTGTAACTCGAGCCTACATGATTAACTCGAGCCTACATGTAGGAATTGATAATTAAAGTGAATGGATGAATATAAATAGAGGTGTGGCGCTCCTCATTTGGAACACACACACTCACTTGTGTAGCGCATGAGAGAGAGAGAGAAAGAGTTGTGGCTAGAGAATAAGGAGGATCAGTCTTTTGGGTTTTACCTTTTATCTTTTTGGGGCATCTATATTGAGGAAGCTTTTGCTGGGTTTTTCCCTTTAAGGTTTTCCTAGGATAAATCTTTGTGTTCTTTTTGTATGGTTGTGCTTGTCTATCTTTCAGTGATCTTTTGGCTTATGGTTATGCTGTTATAATGCTAAATGTTTTAAGATCTGATATAACCATTAGAAATTCAACATGGTATTAGAGCCACCCTGAAAGAAGACATTATGCAGCTACAGAAGCTAGGGCTTCTTACTTTTTGGGTCTCTCTCCACAATCAATCAGCAAAAGAAGGCTAGGATGACTCTCCATTGAAGGGTGCATCTTTCTATCGAAGCAGAATTCGATTTTGAGCATTTTCAGTTTTCGGTGTGGGAAATTAGGGTTTTCTACAGAAGAGGAATTTTTGAGTGAGCCCGACATAGGATTGATCTCATCAAAATCGAAGTTTAGAGACCTGGTTCAATATTTTTGGTTGGGTAAAACTCCGGGAAAGTCAAACCCTAGTTTGACCCCGAGCTGGAAAAACCCTAAATACTAAAACTTATAAGTTTTAGTACATTCGCTATATCTCGGGATTGGAGAAGGCTCAGGAGCGAAAAATTGCAAAGGTCGAAGATAAAATCTTGATGTACACTGTGTCCAAAATTCAGCCTCAGATTCGCTATATTCTGCGAGATATGATCCCTCCAAGTTAGGGTTCCAACCTCTTCCAGGATTCATCCCTAAACAGGACACCTGGGGAGAATTGCTATATCTTGGGCTACAAAGGTCCACATGAAATTTTTGAAGATGTTCCAGAAAGGGCATGGACTGTACTTTTTGTGGTCCTAGTTTTAGACCCAGAAGATGAAATAGTGACACGTGGCAGTTCGTACAACTTCGTTGTTTTGAACAGTTCTGTAACAGGTCACCTTGGAAAAATGATCATAAGTCTCAATTGGTGAAACCAATTCTGATGAAACCTGTGGTGTTGGAACAGGGACATGCAAGGCTACCTCAATGCTAAGTTTCTGACACAGAGGAGCAATAATTTCGGAGATAGTGCAGAAACAGTATCAGGCATTTCTGCAGGAGAAATTGGAACACTAGGGCTTCCTGTTTCGGGAGCTTCCCTCCACTGTTTTCAGAAAAGGAGTACATTGGACAGCTCAAATTGAAGAGATCTATCTTTCTATCCAATCAGATATGAAAGATTCCAAGTTTTGAAAATTAGGGTTTCTCTGACAAACCCTAGATCAGCCAGCTCTGGAACCAGGACGGACACCTCAAATCGGTAAGATCTAATAAGATCTAATCTTTTGCTATTTCCATTTGAGGTTCTCATCAACTTGATGATAAGCTTGGTGAAGTTGACAACTTCCAAGCATGGAAGTATTTGATCTCTCTGAAGAAAATGAATTGGACACCTACATGAATAGAGAGGTTCCAGTTCCAAAGGGAGATGAGGCTCAAAGCCTTACACCAGAGAACTTGGTCAAGGCCAAGAAGATTATTGTTGATTCAATCAAGGATCAACTTGTACCACAAGTGTCTTCCCTAAAGACACCAAAAGAGATGTTTGATTCCTTCACCAAGCTATTTGAAGAAGAAGCTCGACTCATAATAAGAGAAAAGAAGATGGGAGCAACTGAAGATCAAGATCTCACCATCCAAAGAAGATCCCTCAAGCAATGAGGAATATGAAGAACTCAACTCTTGAAGAACTTCTTATCCATCTTAGGATTTGGATGAGAAACGATGCTATTATGAATGAAGAAGAAGATGAAGCTGAAGGCTCAAGAAGGAGTCTACCCATGAAACAAATAAAAGATCAGTATTCAATTGTCATTTAATGATATTGTTTTGTTATGCATTTGATTATATTCAATTGATGTGTTATGCATAATAGATTGTTTGCATTAATGACAATATACTACTAATATGCATGTGCTGGGTAAGTAGCTCATAGTGCTATACAACTCTCCATTGCTACTTATCTAGAATGAAACCTCTTTGCTGACATATTGGATTAGTGCACAATCTCAATAATGTCATGGTAGAGATGGAAGGCATCTAGAAAGTTTCCGTGAGATATGGATGAATGTTGTATTGGCTAAACAGTTGCATGATGCATAATAATTTGTCGTTATGCATATGTTTTATGAAATAGTTCTAACCATGCAATTGGTGCATTTGAATTGTAGGAAAGGTCCTGTACAACCTCCTACAAAAAAAGAAGGATGAGACTTATTCCGAAGAACAAGTGATGACAATTCAAGATTCACTCCAATAAACATGAATCTGAAGCTCCCAAGGCCAGAGACACCATGACGGAAGAAAGAGCTTTAGAGAGCGGTAGATCCACCTCGAAGGATGAAGACCACTATGGATATAACTCAAGATGAAGAAAAGAATGGTGTTACTTCCAAACCAAATTAAGAGGCCTCGAACACACTCGAGTTGTGTAACACAGTTAGGTGACATCATTGATGCTAACCTTTCCAGCTATAAAAGAAGCTATGATCAAAGAGTAACAGTTGATCATGGGGAATGATGTATACGATATGGTTTCGAGACATAAAGGGAAGTACGTAGTATCTTCCATATGGATCTACAAGAACAAGTGTACAAAGCAAGGTTCGTGATTTGCCTCAAAAAGAATAGACTATGACATGACATACTCTATTGACTAGACCTACTAGAAGCATATATTAAGCATAGAACCACCTGTACAAAATGAAGAGGGAAGATGATACTCCACTTCAGGGGGAGTGATTACAGAAGATATCTGAGTTCGACATGGTACAACATGATGGATCGAGACTTTACCAAGAGTAAAGTGGGTTCCAACCTTCAAGGTTGAATGCAAAAGACTAGGATATGTTGATGACCTGACAAGACGAACTCTTGGAAGATGTTATGATGAAAGAATACTAAAATGATGTTTGGGATATAGTACTCAAACCAGAAAGCAAGAATGTGGTATCTTCCAAATAGATTTGCAAGATAAAATATGTTGCTGATAGAACTAAGGAAAGAGTTGTGGCTAGAGGTTTCTATAAGAAAGAGGAAATTAATTCTGAAGAGACACTTACTCCAAGAAGCAAAGGTACACTTCCTTCAGAACTATCATGGTAGTTGCTTCCATGATGAAGTAAAGACAAGCCTTCCTTAATGGTATGATTGAGGAAGAGTCACAAGGATTTGAAATTGAAGACAGATGGACTCACGTATGCAAGTTGAAGAAGGCCCTCTATGGCCTGAAGCAAGCTCCCAGAGCTTGGTATGGAAGGATAGATAGTTTCCTGACGAAAGTCGATACTAACCTTTACTACAAGGTTGTAGAAGATGAACATGTCATACTATTACTATATGTGGATGATTTATTTCTGACAGGGAATGAGAAATAGATTGTAGAATGCAAGAAGAAGTTCGCGGAAGAATTTAGACCTTGGTCTAATACTTTATTTCCTAGTTCTGGAAGTATGAAGGAATCTTTCTTAATCAGGGAAAGTATGCAGTGCAAGTTTTGGAAAGATTTGATATGTTTGAATGAAAAACCATGGCCACACCCATGGATTCCAACCTGAAGTTATTAGCTGATGACTCATCAGAGTTAGTGGATGTGACTCAATACAAACAGATTATTGGGTCATTGATGTACTTAACAAATACCAGACCAGACATTTGTTTTGCTGTGAACACCTTGAGTCAATATCTAGTTCAACCTACACGGGTTCACCTGATAGCCACAAAACATGTGATGAGATATCTGAAAGGGACTATAGACTTTGGTCTATACTATGATGGAAACCATGACTACAGATTGTATGGCTATACAAATGCAAATTGGGCTCGAAGTATCCTAGACAGGAAAAGCACATCAGGTAAATGCTTTTGTTTGGGGTCTGCTATAAGTTCATGGTTTAGCAGGAAACAGTCCAATGTTTCTCTTAGCACGGCCGAAGCAAAATACATAGCAAATTGCTCTACTAAGTTGTGAAACCATATGGCTTTGGAAGCTGATATCAGGTCTCTTTGACCTGAAGATGGATACTACAATGATTCTATGTGATAACCAGAGTTGTGATGATAGAGAACCATGTGTTCCGTCGTAACACATAGAAATTCGGTATTTCTACATATGAGATAAGATGCAGATGATGATGTTTCAGTATTCCCATACTGAAGATATAGATGATGTTTCAGTATTTCTTTATTGAAGATATAGATGACGATGCTTTCAGTATTCACATACTGGAGATACATATGGTGATAGTTCAGTATTCACATACTGAAGATGTAGATGATGATGTGTTGACGAAGCCTCTGTCTCGGGTAAAGTTCGAATACTTTCGTGACAAGCTTGGTGTTGTTCAGAAAGACCTTCCTTGAAAGGGGGAGCAGTGATGTAGCAGTGGGATTGTATCATCCCTGGGCACTTGCCCTAAAGTGATCTGGTGACCTCGGTCCTCGAGAATGAAGTGGGATTGTATCATCCCTGGGCACTTGCCCTAAAGTGATCCGGTGACCTCGGTCCTCGAAAATGAAGAGGAATTGTATCATCTCGGGACATCTATCCATAATGGATTCGGTGACCTCGGTCCTTGTGAATGTAGTGGGATTGCATCATCCCTGAACCTCGGTTCAAAATGTATCCGGAGGCCTCTGCCCCCGTGAATGTGGTGGGATTGCATCATCCCTGAACCTCGGTTCAAAATGTATCCGGAGGTCTCGGCCCCCGTGAATGTGGTGGGATTGCATCATCCCTGAACCTCGGTTCAAAATGTATCTGGAGGTCTCGGCCCCCGTGAAAGTGGTGGGATTGCATCATCCCTGAACCTCGGTTCAAAATGTATCCGGAGGTCTCGGCCCCCGTGAAAGTGGTGGGATTGCATCATCCCTGAACTTCGGTTCAAAATGTATCCAAAGATTTCAATCCCCGTGAATGTGGTAGGATTGCATCATCCTTGGACTTAGTCCTAAAGTGATAGGGACTGATTATCCCGTAATCAATCCGATGACTTCGGTTGTCGAGAATGTGGTGGGATTCATCATCTCTGGATTTTAAGTCCAAAAGTGAACCAAAGACTTTTTTGTCTTTGAAATGTGGATTGTTGATTGTTGTTGATGATGATGACGTACTGATTGAAAGATCAGAGTGTCATGATGATGACGTACTGATCGAAAGATTAGAGTGTGATGATGATGATGCTGTTCGAAAGTTCAAGTATGATGATGATGATGTTGTTCATGATGATGATGTTGTTCAAAAGTTCAAGTATGATGATGATGATGTTGTTTGAAAGGTTGAAGTATGATGATGATGATGTTGCTGATCGAAAGGTCAGAGTGCTGAAGATGTTGTTGTTGATCGAAAGATCAAAGTGCTGAAGATGTTGCTAATCGAAAGGTCAAAGTGTTGAAGATGTTGTTGCTGATCGAAAGGGTCAAAGTGCTGAAGATGTTGTTGCTAATCGAAAAAATCAAAGTGTTGTTGTTGCAGAAGATTAAAGATTGAAGATGAAGACTATATAATGTTGAAAAAGCTCCCAATGATTTATAGATGTGTTACCCTGATGATGGTGATGATGTCCTCTATTTCTCTCCTATTATTGTTGTTGTTGATGTTGTTGTAGAATACCCTTCTCATTAAGGGGGAGTGTTGAAATATTGTAACTTCGAAGAATATTCTATATGTATCTTTTGTGGTCCCCGATGGTCCTACCGAGAGAACCAATTGTATTTCTTTATGCTCCGATGCTTCTAATCGGAAGAACTAATAAGAGTCACGAGGAAGTCCCCTCTAATTGTAAAGGTGGGTCATTAGCACCCCAGTGTGCTTACTTGAGCCTACATGTGTAACTCGAGCCTACATGATTAACTCTAGCCTACATGTAGGAATTGTTAATTAAAGTGAACGGATGAATATAAATAGAGGTGTGGCGCTCCTCATTTGGAACACACAACACTCACTTGTGTAGCGCATGAGAGAGAGAGAAAGAGCTATGGCTAGAGAAGAAGGAGGATCAGTCTTTTGGGTTTTACCTTTTATCTTTTTGGGGCAACTATATTGAGGAAGCTTTTGCTGGGTTTTTCCCTTTAGGGTTTTCCCAAGATAAATCTTTGTGTTCTTTTTGTATGGTTGTGCTTGTCTATCTTTCAGTGATCTTTTGGCTTATGGTTATGCTGTTATGATGCTAAATGTTTTAAGATCTGATATAACCATTAAAAATCCAACATATCATGCATACTACCATAAATCACACCTGCATGAACAATATCATCTAAACATTCTAATAACTCAAATAAAATAGAAACACTTAGCTTGTATGTTTTTGTAGAGTTGCCCCCCTCGAGATCTTGCTTCCTTGAGGTTGCCTCCCTCTGAATTGAATAATAGTTTTATCAACTCTTTTGGGCTACTGTACCAGGGATAATGGCCCATATACAATAGAATGGTCAAAGTACATATTCTTCATAATCTTCTAATGATGGCCTTTTTGGTGGAGGTTCCTCATCGACATAAGTTGTTGATTCATGCTGCCTCTTTTTCTATGGACAATTTACTGCAAAGAGACCAAATTTTTCACATCTAAAGCACTAGATGTGTGAAATATCCTTCTTCTTTGACTCTCTATCTATAGCTTAACTTTGTCTTCTATCTAAGTTCATTTTCTCAAACCTTCTTCCTTTTTATCTTTTTGCATGAGTAGCAAGGGCTTGATCCTCTTCATGTTGAGGTTTCTGGGATTTGTTTCTTGATTGTAACCTAGTTTCTTCTTGTACACAAAGAGCCCTAAATAAATGGTTCCCGAGAAGAAGGAAGACAATTAAGAGCTATTGTGACAAGTTCTTTATCATCTACTGGATCATCAATGGCTTCAAATTGGTCTCTTAATTCAGAGACCTTCATAAGATAAGAGTTAACTGAGTTTGAATCATTCATACCAACTTCTCAAAGTTGATTTCTCAAGGCTAGTTTTTTGTTAGTATTTGTTTTCGAACAATCTTAATAGATGATCAAACATCTTCTTGGCTTACTCTAACTGAGCAATTTGTGGAATTAAGTGATCTTTTACTGAATCCATTAATATTCTTTTGGCTTTCCTTTCATCCTTCTTATACTTGACCTTCTCTGCTTCTACTTCAGATACTATAGAGTCATTGGTGAGGTGATCTTCTATCTCATTTTCTTCCATGATGTAGAGTAACTAGCCTTCCAAGAATTGAAGTTTATGGCCCCTTCTAATCTATCCTCAACTCTGAAGTTCATCTTGATAAAAGTGAGAACCTCAAATAGAGTAGGATTTACCAATAAGAGTGCTTCAATTGGATGCTTGTTCCAAAGCTTTTCTAGAAAATTGCTTCTAGTGGACCTAGGGTTTGATAGAAAAACCCTAATTTTCAACCTTGGTGACTTGCAAATCTGATTAAATAGAAGGATGTGCCTCTTCAAGGCGAGTTAGATGGTCCTCTTTTTTCAACTGATCTGTGGAGGGAAGTGCCCAGAATAGTAAACCCTAGCTTCTACACAATGACTTCTTTCAAAGTGGCTCTGATACCATGTCAAAGTTTTAATGGTTATACCATAAACAATGAGATCACTGAAAGAAAGACAAATACAATAGGACAAAAAGAACACAGAGTTATCCTGGAAAACCCAGCAAAACTTCCTCAATATAGAATTCAACCAAGTACAGTGAACAACCCCAAGAACAAGACTAGCAACCTCCTCTCTCCAACGAGCTTCTTCACTCTCTCTCTTGCGCAATTGCTTGTGTGAGAGATGTGTCTAAATGAGGGAGGTGCCTCACTTATACTCATCCTGTGAGTGACATCTTAACTTAACTAGGTTGGTCTATTGCTCTAAAATAGGGTCGTCACCGTGGGAGACTCAAAATAGCATTTATATAAAATATTATTGTGGGTACTACTAACCCGACTTACAACGGAGGTTTTACCTCATGACTTTTACATGACCAAATACATCAAGGACATCTCCTGAATAATAAAAATACAATAGAATATCTTCCGAAGTTACATTTCTTTAAGATATTTGGCATCTTAGGAGGGGTACAAGTTCAAAAATGCTTAGGCTTAGATATGAGATAGAATATATTTTAAATGAATGAGTATGCTCAAGTGGCCCTTCCTTGGAAGCAATTGCAATGAACCCAAAGAGTTGGGAGGAATCTATCATGCCTTTTTGCAAATGTTCCAACCAAGTAAACTAAGACAAGAGCTTAGGAGAAGTGTCCTAAAGGCTCCATCTTTGCCCAAGGATTTGAAGGCACTAGTCCAACACTTCATAGCTTCAACCAAAAGCATAAAAAAATTCTTCATTTCTTATTTTTTGTCTCAAGGTGAAAACTAAATCTAAAAGCCTAAAAAACATTTCGAATTTTCACCAAATCAAGCCAGGTAAACTTTCATATCTTTGGCATCTTTTAGGCTTGAAGATTCTAAAATTTATTTTCTATTTTGTTTCATTTCTTTACTGCAGAAAAACAGAGATAAAACAGACCTAGTTAGTCTTCAATTTCATATTTTGCTTTCAAGGTTCTATGCTAGCATAAATCACTAAAATTTCTGAGTTATAAATATGAATTTCATTGCTGGTTTTAGTGGTTTAAACTTTAATTGTCTAATTCTGCAATTTTATTAAATCTGCAAATTATTACAGCAAACTACTTTTCATTTTATTTATTTACAGCAAATTTTGTTTCATTTATTTACTGCAGAAAAACAGAGATAAAACAGACCTAGTTAGTTTTCAATTTCATATTTTGCTTTTAAGGTTCTATGCTAGCATAAATCACTAAAATTTCTGAGTTATAAATATAAATTTCATTGCTGGTTTTAGTGGTTTAAACTTTAATTGTCTAATTCTGCAATTTTATTAAATCTGCAAATTATTACAGCAAACTACTTTTCGTTTCTGAAGCCATCTAGCATCTGTAAATTTCAGAATTTTTTGCTTTAAAATTCGGCTATAAATTTCTGGGAACATTTTGAAATTTATCGAAGTATCTTGTTTTCATTATACTACTGCAAACACATTGGGATAGCAAACAAATAATTCTGAAATATTCACTTGGTTTAAATTGTTTAACATTGTGAGTTTATCCAACACACCTATAGGCTAGGTGTATCTTTTAAATTTCTGGAAAATTCTATTGTGCGTTTTACATATCTTGTGAATCTTTCTATTGTTGCACAAGCTCTTGATGATATTTTGTATTTTATGGATCATGGATGTATGAGACATTGTCATTTTGTAATTTTATAATTTGAAGTATTGGCACACTAAACTATAAGATCTAAATACCACAATTGGAGAAGTGATTTTTATCACTTCAACAAGTCTAAAAAATCTCACATTAATTAACCTTGAGTGACTCCTTTTTCTAGATCTTTTCTCTCAAACGATGACTCGCCTTGGGCCAAACTCCATAAACTTTTAAGACGTAAATTTAATAACTTGTCTCATGTGCAATTTCATTTTGTGGATGTAGTTTGTCATGGCAAATGAACTACTTGCTTAACCACAATTTAATTTCAAGTCTTGTGAGTTGCTATAATTTCTTTTCCATAGTCGATCTTGTTAAATGTTCATAATTTATTTTTATCTTGCTTCTTTGAGCTTTTCATTTTCAAGTATTTGATTTATTGTGCAACTTAACATCTTACATGGTTAAATGCTTTTGGGAAGACTAACTTGATAACACACATTAATAATCTAAAATTAAGTTGTCTTCTCCCCTTAGCTCTCTCCAACTTCAACCAATCAACTCTTAGGGAAGTCTCCCTTGACCTTGACAGCTGGGCTACAATTGGGAAGTTAGTACTAAGGTGACAGTGGTGGTTTCTTTTGAAGTTGCTTCTTGGTAGCACTAGTGGATTGGGACATTTCCAACCAAGTGTTAAATCAAGTTGTAACAGAGAACATGAACTGCAGACAAGGATGCATTTTCTAACCCTTGTTCATGTATGTCCTCTATATGGTGATGATTATACATATCTTATCATTAATGCCTCATCATATGTTGGAGTATTTAGATCACCCGCAATGATAGCATCTTCAATAACACGGTTTCCCATCCATCCATTGCGTTCTATAGATTCAAATATGCCATTGGAGACAGTCTCAACAAGAAGAAATCAGTCAACAGAACAAAGCCTCCTCTGATATTTGACCAATCAACCCCCCACTGTTTTTGCAACAGGGCATCACAGGGTAACCCAGGTCCCTGTGGTTCAGGCGGGATCATTCCAATAAAGGATCAGAAAATCTCTTTTCAGCGACGAGCTGGACATAACTCAAACAATTTTGCCGAGTCGTTAAGCATAGAGACATTGTTAATTCTAGCTATGGAGAATGAGATCCGAGATCTCCTTGTTCTCACTGATTCCAAACTGGCTGTCAACTGGATCACAAACAAAAGTTCCTGCTCAAATCTTCGAGTGGCACACATGCTCAACAGGATAAGACAGCTCATGCTTCCCTTTAACAGATGCTCATTTCAACATATATATAGGGAAAACAACACTCTGGCAGACACATTGGCAAAACAAGCATGCACAATCCAGAAAGGGCTCATTGTTCTACAGCGCACAGATCACACCGAATTTATCTCCTCCAGGAAGATTCTCTGCAGGTAACACAAAACCCTCATCTAAATATCATGAATCCTCTCTGTATCTATGATGATGGATATAAAGGTGATAAGGATACAGACAACAGTCTCCTTGATGTATGTAAATTTCTAGATTTTCTGTTGGGTGAGATTACTTCCCTGTTTAGCATGAATTTTCTGTTTGGGTGAGATCACTCCCCATATATTTGCACTTTCTCTGAAAGAGTCCCAGGCTCGTAGCAGCTGTAACTTTTAACTATTCAGGAATAAAGTTACTGATCTTTTTCTCTGGTAAAAGAAATATATATATATATATATGTATATTAATATACGCAAGAAGATTAATCATTACATGTATAGATATGCTACCCAGGTACAATTACCATATTGTTTTGAACATCTTGTGTAATTCTACAGTGTAACTATAAGAGCACTCCCCAGCCTGGAAGCTACAAATTGGTTATGTTACTAGAAACGAGAAATGGGAAATGGAACGAGAAATGAGAACGGTACTAGAAACGAATTTTTCAGGTTTCGCATATAAGAGAAAAACCAAAAAAAAATGAAATGAAGAGAAATGACAATAATCTCATGCAAATTAATATAGAATCTATAAAATAATATATTGTTGAGTACAAAATAATATATTGTTGTAATCCCGACCTTCCTAGCCTTTTAACTTGTCAAAATTATAGTGAGCTCGGGACACTTCTCTCCAAGCTCTTTGAGCATAGAAATACAATTTTAAAACAAACTAAATAATTCGTTTCTTTGGGTCCGATAGACCAAAGTTTGGCCTGAGTGGACATTAACCATAATCGTCATCATCAACAGAATGAGGTTGAAGCTTTAGGTTACATCATATGGATTAAAGTTCTCTGCACAGCTCCAACAAAAATCATAGTTATCAGCTAGATCACTTAAACCACAATCACTAACATGGTGGATCATAAGAGCATTTAACAATCCCGCATCCAATGTGGGAAAGTATGTCCTCCAATTTCATCACACGTTTTCAAAGTTCAAATAGGTGAAGGGGCCTATACCTCATGCACAACATTTCTCATATAAGTTACACAAGCAGGACTTTGCACAACTATATTGGACAAGTAGCTTATGCCTAAGACATTCAAACATATATCAAGCTACACAATTTTTTTAATGATTCTTCTTCTTCAAGAGACTGGGCAATCACATAATAGGAATGAAGGTTGATTCATATAAGACAAAGCATTCTCAGTTTATACAATAGTAACTTTGTCCTAAATACTTGATGAAATGGAAGCAGCTGCCAATGCAAGAAGCATTGCAATTTTTTTATTTCCAAATAAAGCCGCAAAATAGATCCACTGGTCACTGATCTGTTTGCTTTGTCACTTGCCATTTTCATTTGACTATGATGATTGCCTTTGAACTTAGATGTATAAATGACTCCAATTTCATCATTTGACTACAATGATTTCATTTGAACTCAGACGTATAAATGACTCCAATTTCATCTCTGGTTTTCAAAGTAATAAATGTGAAGGGGCATATATCTCATCCACAACTTTTCCCACATAAGTTACACATACATGATTTGTACATCAAATTTGTGTCATGACAAAACAGAGCATTTGACTATAATTTCCATTTAACTCAGATGTTGGCATTTGACAAATATTTCCGTTGAATTCAAATGTGTAAATGATAGAATATAGATATCTCTAATACAATAATGATTTTCAATGTAAAGAAAACTTTAGTAGAAACAAAAGAAGCAAGCTAACTGAAGAAAAAATAGCAAATCCGGGAAGAAGATCAGATAATACTCAATGTAGAGAAAACTTAAGTAGAAACAAAAAGAAGCACGCTAACTGAAAAAAAATAGCAAAGATGGGAAGAAAATCCGCTTTGTCAATTTGTCAAAGCTTTACCCTGCTTTGTTAAAACAACAGCTAGGAACGTTGTTGATGAAATTGTCATTGATGCCAACATGGTCCTTGATATCATAGCAGTTGCTGAAGATGTTGATAACCCTAGATGATGCCCTTGCATGTGCATGGAAGCCCTAGTGGCTTAATGGAAAGTTGTGAAAGCACTGGAGGTTGTTGATGATATATGGGTTAACTTATAATCATGGAGATGGAGGTGTCCCTAACATTGTTTGAAGAAAGTTCTTTATAAACCATAAATTTTATTACAAATGAAAAAAGGGGCTGATTTAAAATAAAATAATAATTAAAAATTAAAATACAAAAATATTCCTTATCTTATGGAAATAGGAATCCTCAAAGGTGTATATATTCTTTTTAGTACCATTGGATAAAAGAGATGTGAAAAGGTGAAGGGGTAAACGGTGCAGCTAAGAGTAGACGTGGAATTTTTTTTTTTGGCTGAGGCAGAATCTCGTGGCTGTTTTGGGACAGCGTAGAAGTCAAGGATTCACGTGCTGATATATAAAATTTTGGGCTAACAAAAGACTCGGATTGCAGCAGTAAGGCGCAGGAGGAACAGTGATTGTGGGAATTTCCCTTGAAGACAGTCGTGGAGCTTATTTTGTTTTGAGGCAGCCAAGGCTCCAAACGCAGAAGTATGCTGTATATTGGAGCAGCGACACAGATGGTTTATCTCTCCATCTGAGCATTTGCAGGATTTATGATCTTTATTTTTAAATTAAAAAAAAAAACAGTCCGCTACAGTTCCAGCGCGTTCCAACCTTTTATTTTCTCGGCCCTGCCATATGTTTGAGGGCAGATTCGTTTCCACCTCGCACCATCACAGATCTGGGTTGTAATTGTGTGAAAACACTATCGTCAAGTGCAGGGTCGGTGCCCCACGAAGGCCATCTATAAGGGAAAGTCCAACTCTTTCAAAACTCAGATACTGTCATGAATTATTGATTAATTGGATATATAAAGGCTATGTTGCCAGGAAACGTGGGTACGGGTATGGGCACTGGTACGGGTACGGCACTTTTTGAAACAGGGTACTTCGGTACGTCGAGGGTACTATATATATATATATATAATATATTAAAAATAAAACTGAAACATGTCACAATCACATGACTCACATGATACATCATGATCCAATGATCCATAGTACCATA
>LPNX010939526.1:0-30464 GCA_001517045.1 Pseudotsuga menziesii
TGTTTCAAAGGCTTTCGTTAGTATGAGTCTATCATCTTTCATCTATACATGTATAATCATCTCTAGAATCAAACAAATATGAAAACTTATTCCTTAATGTATTAGCAAAATCTATAGCCCAACTTCCCATTTGGGTGTAAACATGCAACAACTACTCATTCGCTTCTGGCCATGGTTAAAGTGATAACATACCTTGCGATGATATTCATTTTTATCCTCTTTACTTACCACCTTCAATGCTTGAGGCTCACTAGGAAAGCTCCGTTCCCTCGTTCGTCATTGCCATGCATCCACAAAATCATTATGCTAGTTAGTCTTAAACATGTTCATGCTCTCCAACTTCCTGTTGAGCCCAAAATATGCCCGAGTGTTGTCACTCCAGCTCTGATACCATATGTAGAATACCTCTTATACCTCGATGTCATTATGTGTGAAAAAGGGGTAAAATTCTTCTTCTTTTTCTGTTCGCTGTTACTACAAAATGAGTCAATCATGTTAGTGGCATATTTTGCATTGCATTTCAATGAAGCATGTTAATGTCAAACTACATGCATTGTAAAAAAACCATTGGAAAATTTACATCCATCCTCCTCTATAAAAACCAAACATGCAACTTGCATCCAATTTACTAAGATTGCTATTGATAACATAAACCAAACATTGTGACATACCCATATCAGCAAGAACAAAAATATTTTCGAGAGACTAATGTACCTTGGAATAATTGTCTTTAAGATTTGCAAATGGTAACATACAAACTAACACACATTTTGAATCAATCATCGAAACTTCATGAATTAATTGTATTAAATTCGATCATTAAAGCCCTTCCAAAGATTAATATTGATATGCTTTAGGCATGGATTTCATTCAACAACTCCGTCCTTTGCGCTTACATAATTCAACTGTCTAGCATATCATGATAATCGAAATAAACAAGCATCACATAATTAGACCGTCTAACATATCAAATAAATTATCTTCACAGTATTAGATGGTTAACATATCATGCCCATTAAAATAAACAAGCCTCTTTTGTATTTAGAACATTTAGGTGAAACCACTCCATTATTATTATTAGGAGAAAGAAAATACATAAAAAGGACATCAAGAGAACATAGAATAACAACACATCAAGAGCACATAAGATCAAATGCATCCAGAACACATAGGAGCGAGACCAATATACATGGTTCACCCCAAACTTGGGGTTACGTCCACCAAATATTGTTATTTTCTTTCATTAAGAAAATCAACATATGAGTGAATACAACCAACATCGTATATGAGGTGTTATCATTTTCTTTTCTCACGTTTTCTCACCTAAGCAGAGAGAAACCTTTACATTATCAATTCGAGACCATTTGACCCTAAGTATCCTTAGAAAAGGTAACTAAGTAAACATGGCCTCACCTTTGTACATCATCATTGGTAACATGGAAACACAATCAGTAACAAATCCCAGGAATCCGACCCTTGTTTAAAGGAAGGGTAAGGGGAAATCAACTTACTTAGTGAAAAAAATTCCTTTTTATCAAGTATAGATGTGTGGTGTTCTTCCTTTAGTGAGACACTCCTATCTCCTAATAGGGTATTATTACATAATTTTTAGTATAACCTTTAACTTTTCCTTAAGATATATTCATTACTATCAATAACAAATATTCTTCTTATGGACAAAGTACCAACACAGTTTAAGGCCTCCTTCTAGGGGTGCTCCATCTACGACCGTGACTGTATATATTAGTTTTTACTTAATTACCGTGTAAGAAGTAAAATGAAACAAAAGGCAGTTATGCCATACTCTTAATTACTTGAAGAAGCCAAGGGATTTGGAAAGTATTTCGACTCTTTGTTTATCTTTGCTGTGTAATTCATGAGGTCATGCGCTAAAGTTGGAAAAAGGGCTTAAAACCCTCGATTTCATAATTGTGTTGTCATTTTGGTAATACAGGGTTTTCACCCTAACTCCATAATATAAGTTGTCTATACAGTCTTTTTCTTAAAATATCTTTTGTTTACAGTACACTACTGAAATTTGTTTATTTTACTTGTGTTATAATTATATTATTTAAGCTCGGCACTAAGAAAATATTTACAGCTTCTTTATAATTACCTTTAATTTATAAAATACTTCTGTAGATTATGAAGTTATTAGCTATGATGTATAATATTTAGTTAAGCTCGATGAGTCGAGCATTCTGTCACTCTGTTGGTTAATTCATGCGCATTAATGTACTTGATTTTTACCCGTAATATTTTTATAATTTATTACTAGGGTTTCCTATACATTACTTTTATATTAATTTACTTTATTTAAAAGAATTGTAATGTTGTTATATATTTGTTACTCTTCGGTATATAATAATTTATGTTTTTACTGGAATACTTCTGTATCTATTCGATACAACTTTTGAATACAGAACTTATGATTTGTTTATTGTTTTCTAAAATGAAATAAACATTACTTATCTACATCTTAATACTATTCTTATAAGAATATATTTATTACCCTTACTCCTTGTTTATTTATAAAAATAAATTAGTATTTTATTACTGTGTTTTTACACGTACTATGCTATATACTTTACAAAAGTATTCTCTGTATTTTATATTATTTTGATTATGTTACAAGTTAATATTTATAAAGTAAAAGTAAAAGAATTAAGTACCGCATTTGTTGACAGCTTAAAAGTATAGGTTGGCATTTGTAAAATTTGTTTATGCTTAACTAAAATAGAACCAAATAAATGAAACACATACATTAATATCCATAAGTAAAATCTAAAATTCAATAGATTATCTATAGAAGTAATTCAATATTCTAGCTATTCTCTCTTTCAATTTGATTTACTATACATGCAATAGTTAATTAACCTAAACTGAAAAGAGACAAACTGTAAAGTGGTAAATCATTTCTATTAGCTTCACCCTACTCTAGTTTTACTATTATACTCTTCTCTTGAATTCGAATAAGCCATAAGATTACTGAAAGTAACTACTGTATCAAAACTGTTTTATCTACCTATTCATACTACTGTTAGTAAATAATGTAGCTTCTATCTCTGTTTCTAATAAACTGATAGTTTTAGTCCAAGTTTAACACTACTCCTGGTACAAAAGGTATTTCTTCTGATTAACAAAATAAAACAAAATAATCTATAAATTCCATTAACATTCTATTTTGTATTTTCATCATACTATCTTTATTTATAATTTCACCCCTGTGCTGGAGTATGGTCTCGATCACTCCAGATGAGGAAAAACACAGGTGGGGTTTTATTTCTCATCAAAAAGATTCTGTTACTAAACAAACTACGAACAACTTCATAACTAAACCATCTAAATATTTACATCATAAGTTACAAACATAACATTCAATCATACACAGACATTAAAACAAATATTATAAGATGGAAGAACCTGTTCTTGAGCTTGGACGACAACAGTAATGGGAGGGCGTTCCTCCCTACCAACTCTTGGAGAGCACTCAAACAGTGACTCCTCAGGACCCCCGAGCTTGCTCTGGTCTCCCTGGCTGGAACTAGGTGCAGCAATAATCAAGTACCAGTCCACAAACTCAATACAAATTCTGAACTTATTAGTAAGTTCTCTCAGCTAGCAAGCTGTTTCAAACCAAGTTACTGCAGATTCTCTCTCAAAACACCTTCCTTACAGTTTTCCCTTTTTCCCCAATGAATTCCTTGAAGTGCATTCCTCCTGAATGATTCTTCTCCTGAAAAATATCTGAGCTCTATTCATTGGGTACTTTTTAAAATATTGCCTAGGCCTTTTTGGGTTAGTTGTCATTTATTGAGCCACCTGCTCTGATCCCACTTTCTTGGGGGATCATGACCCCAAATGTAGGGAAGTTGCCACCTGCAACATAGGAAGTGTTTGAGGATACTATCACTTGTCTTTTGCCCTCCACCTAGTTCCTCCACCATTTTGACCAGTAACACTCTTATTAACAGCTCTCCCAAGCTGTTGTCTCCACTTTTTATTTATTGATAATAAAATATTCAAAATTACATTCCACTTATTTTGACTCTATTGAGTTATCAATTCCTACTTAGCATTAAATTTAACATAATGTCTTAGGAAATATAATTAAAACAATTAACATTATATTACAAAATTGGGGTATGTGACAGCATGAGCCGCAAACCGGTAAAATAAATGGCTCGCACCAGAATGAACATGGTGGATGAACGTTGCCACCAGTTATTCTAAATCAATAAGTATATAAAGAGATGGAGATGGATAGTTTTTCCTGTATGCATTCAATTACTGAATTTTCCACCCGTCCAAGTATCTCTTCCACCACCATGTATCTCCTCCACGACTCCTAACAAAATCCTCGGCGGCTAACAGACTCGTCACGTGATCTGCTCTATCTCCTCCACGTCTCCTAACAGGCTCGTTGGCGGCTAACGAATCCCCACACGCGGCGACTAACGACTGATGTCATCTCCTAACAAACTCCTAACTCTATGGCTAGTTAGGAGTGTTAAAAGATCAGATGATTGAAATGATCTAGAGCATCCACTTGGCGTGATTTGCAGGATCTTGATGATCCGCTCAAGCAAGTCCATCCCCCAAAAATACCATTGATATTTACGCCTATCGGACCTTATATATAAAAATAATGCTCCATGTATATATTTATACATGATGCTCCTTATATATAATACTCATATATATATATTTATACATGCATAAAACAATGCTCCATTTTATGCCTATGTCCTTCATATATATTTTTATACATAAGTTATTTTCATTGCTATTATATATAATACTCTTATATATATATATACATGCATCAATAATGCTCCATTATTATCTATATATGTTTTTATATATATTTACCTAAAGTTCCTTTCAATTTAATCTCTTCGTGGTTTTTGTTTTCCCTTGTTCTTTTCGTTAAACTTACAACTACTTTCCCCTTTTGTGTCAAAATCGATAAGAAGGTAATTCTCCTCTCTCATGCTTAATTGTACTTATAGCTAATGGCTAGGCTAGGGTAGTTATTTTAGGCTAATTATGGTAGTAATTAGGAATCCATAACCATACTCTTTTTCCCTCATAGGTTCAATTTTCGGGTCGTTAAGCTGTGTCCACGACCTAAACCTACAACTTGGAACTTAGACTGTATTAATTTCAAGGTCTTACTAGTGGGGCCTTGGCCTTGGGCTCCTCACTAGAAGATGACTACAATAATATTCAAAAGCTTACAATGTATTCCCACTCGGAAAATATTAGGGGCCAACTTCACTTTGGGGTGCAATAATGATTTTATATTTTATTATTTTTATTTATTCTTTTGTTGTTGGCTTTTCTCCCCAAGGATTACATTATTCTTTCTAGGGTTTAGATGAATAATTACAACGAGTTCAACTCCCGAAGGAGGACAATAAGAATATCTTCTGAGGTTGCACAAACTCCAACACTCCCTCTCAACAAGGAAGGTATTATTCGATCTTCATCAACATCATCATCATCTGGGTTTCATCTAGTGTACATCTATACTGTCTCCATCATCTCTAAATGCACTGAAAGTTGTCTTTGTTCTATCCGGATGTCTGAGAGAGAATCTTCTGTTACCTATCTATCTCTACTATCGATGGAATACTTCCATACCTGGAGAGAGAATCTTCTGCTACCTATCTGTCTCTACTACCTATGTGTACGATTGTCGTGACTATCTGTTCATCTCATCTACCAATGGGTTACTCCAATACCTGGCTGAGAACTTGAACGAGTAGAGGTACCTGTGCAATCACACGAACATCTACTACCTCTTTGACTCATATATCGATGGGATTACTCCCATACCTGGCTGAGAACCTGGACAAGCAGAGGAACATGTGTGAACCCGATCATCTACTACATGTCTGTCTCATCTACCGATGGGATTTCTCCCATACCTGGATGAGAACCTGAACAAGCAGAGGTATCTGGGTAAAAGTATAGTGAGTGTCTCTCATTCATCTCTCCCTCTCAAAGAGGGATATGTTGTCTTCTACTCCAAGTATTCCATGAAAGTATTCAAATTTCACCCTGGGAAGAGGCTTGGTGAAAACATCTATAGTCTGGTCATCGATCAAAATATATTGTAGCTCTACTACACCTTTTTGCACCATATCACGTATGAAGTGATATTGAATCTCTATGTGCTTTGACTCGTCATGAAATACAAGATTCACTGACATCTACACACAACTCTGGTTATCATAGTGAATCACGGTTGGTTCTGGAATCTGGACAAACAAGCCTACAAGGAGTTTATAAAGAAAAACTGCTTCTCGGGTTGCTAAAATAGCAGCCATATACTCATCCTTTGTAGTACCAAGATCCGCTAAGTTTTGCTTCCTACTGCACAAGGAAATAACCGCAAAACCTAGACTGAAACAACATCTTGAAGTGCTCTTCCTATCTGTAGTGCATCTGACCCAATCTGAGTCTGTAAACCCTTGCAATTTCAAGTTACATTTTGAATCATATCGTAGACCATATCCCACCATGCCACGTAAGTATCTGAGTACATGTTTTGCAGCAATCCAGTGAATCTGCCTCGGTTCTCACGTGAATGGACTGAGAGAATTCACAGCAAAACAAATATCTAGTCTGGTGTTCGTTAGATACATCAAGGACCCAATCAACTCGAAATACATGGTGGGATCAATCAAGTTTGAATCTGAAGCAGAATCCCTTAGCTTCTTCAAATTTGTATCCATCGGAGTAGCTATGGACTTGCAGTCCAACATTCCGAATATCTTTATTATATCTATGGTGAATTTTCCTTATCTTAGGAAAATCTCTTTCCGCCTCTACCATACTTTTAATACCAAGAAGTAGTGGATCAATCCAAGATCCTTCATTTCAAACTCAGAGGTGAGTTTCTTCTTAGACCATAAGATGAGTTTCTCATTTCTGGTAAGAAGCAAGTCATCAACTTATAGTATCAAAATCAGTGGCTCATTATCCACAACCTTACAATACAAGTTGGGGTCTACATCACTCTTGGTGAATCCCAGACTCACTAGGAATCCCTCTATCTATCCATACCAAGCATGAGGTGCTTGCTTGAGTTCATATAATTCCTTTTTCAGCTTGAATACATGAGACTCCTTTCCATGGACAACAATCCCTTATGGTTGTTCAATACCCACTTCTTCCTCAATAATTCCATTGAGAAAGGCAGTATTGACATCCATTTGATGCAACTTCCATCCCATAGCTGAAGCAATAGCAATGATCGATTTGATGGAAGTGTATCGAGCCACGGGAACAAATGTCTCATCATAATTGACTCCCTCTTTCTGAAAGAACCCTATGGCAACAAATCTAGCCTTGTATTTTTCAACACTCCCATCTGCTCAACGTTTGATTTTGTATAACCATCCTGAAGTTACAACTGACTTCCCCTCAGGTCTCGGTACAATCTCCCACACATCATTCTTCATGATGGATTGATATTCTTCCATCATGGCATCCTTCCAAACTTGATGTCTGGATACATCTTCATAAGTGGTGGATTCTGAATCAATGATATGACTCATTGGTACAACATAACTGGAGACCCTTCGAGGTATTTTGCTTTCTTGGAAAGTACCATGTGGAACTTCATGCCCCTCTACATCTTGTAAGGTCTGTTTTTCCCATATAGGTCTTTTCAGACCTATTGTCACATCTTCAAGAATTTCAACTGTCATGACTGGATCAATGGGTTCATCTTTTCCTGCTAACTCATTCTGGACTGGAGAGGAAGACGATGTCAACTCCAATTCCTGATCGTCGATCTCCATGTCTGATCCTCTACCTTTCTTGACACCCATTTCTTCTTCAAAGTTCACATCATTGCTGACTTCGATCTGTCTGGATCTTGGGATATAGATTATGTATGCCTTTGATGATTCACTATATCCCATGAAGGTTCCCTTCTTTCCTGAAGGTTCTAACTTCATCATTTTCTCCTTGGGCACATGTATGTAGAATGGACATCCAAATATTTGAAGGTGACCTACTTCTGGTTATTCTCCTATAAAGGAGTCTTCGGGAGTCATGTTCTTCATTATCTTATGTGGGAACCTGTTTTGTGTATATGCAATTGTTCTGGATGCTTCTACGCATAAGAACATGGGTAAACTCTAGTCATGAATCATGGATTTGGCTGCCTCCACAATCGTTTTGTTCTTTCTTTCAGCAACCTCGTTTTGTTGGGGGTTGTCGGGAACTGTAAGCTCCCTCTTAATTCCTGCTTCTTTGCAGAAATCATTGAATTCTGTAGAGCTATATTTGCCACCATTATCTGATCTTAGAATCTTGATCCTCTTCCTTGACAAATTCTCGACTTGTGCTTTGAACTCCTTGAACTCATTGAGTACTTCCTTGGATTCCTTGGTCTTAAGAAATTAGATCTAAGTCTTCCATGAGTAGTCATCAATGAAGGTCATATAGTAATTCTATCCTCCCAATGAGGCTACTGTCATTGGGCCACACAAGTCGGAGTGCACTAGATCCAATATTTCTTTGGATATGCTCTCACTATCAGGGAAGGATTCTTGGCATTCTTGCCAAGTGAACGTCCTCTACATGTTCCATCATGGTCTACCTGCAGCACTGGTATACCCGTAACTATGTTCTTCACTACTGGGATAGCTCTATAATTTAGATGAGCTAGTCTTCTGTGCCATAGCTCACTCATACTTGTAGAGTGATGGACTAGGGCTTGGACTGGTAGAGTGTTTAATCAATACAAGCTCTCCTCTCTCATGCCAATTACTTTGGCTGTATCCATGCTTGAGTTCTTCTGTCAAGCAAGCACTTTTCCATCTGAAAATGCTACTTTATATCCTTTGTCTTCTAAGGCTAAGATGGAAACAAGATTTATTTTCATACCAAGTGCATAGAACACATCACTAAAGTGTAGAGTATCATTAGTCTCTAGCTAAAGGGAGGTAGATTCAGATCCTTTCACAGTGTTGTTGGAATCATCTCCAAGTATAACACGGAGATGGCAATCTTTCTCAACTACTTCAAAAATATTTTCTTTATATCTTGTCATGTGTTTAGACACACCACTATCTATGAGACAAGTATCACTAGTAATGGGAACCGTACCTAATAAAGCTGATATGAAGAAGAATTATTTATGATCTTCATTCTTCCATTTCTTGTGATGATGATCTTCCTCTACATCAGCAATTGAAGCTTCATGCTTCCTTTTTTTCGAGATATTCGACAACTACTGCCACAATGGCCATATTTATTGCATATGTAGCATTGGATTTGAGATAGATCTTTATTTTGCCTTTTTTGATCTCAGGGAGGACTTGATCTCTTATCTTGATGCTTGTTAATGTACGGCTTCCTTCCCCTTCCCTTGCCTTTCTTGGTGTGTGATACAGACACTTTATTTTCCTCGGGTTGAGTACCATGAAGTCTTTGACATGCTACAATTCTGGTTTCTTCATGAGTGCAATATGCCCATAGTTTATCAAATTTGGGCAACTGGGTTGGACCACTTATAGTTTGGATGAAAGACTCCCAAGATGGAGGGAGACCATTTAAGGTGATCATGACAAGATCCTTTTCTTCAATATTGTCTCCACCAGACTTCAACTTGTCCCAGAGTTCGGTTATCCCCATGAAATATGAGGCAATATTCTCGGACTTCATCATCTTCATATTCGACAATTGATTCCTCAATGTGAGAGTCGCATTGATGCTATTGTGTTCATTAACTTCTTTCGGGTTTTGAACATCCTCCTCGTCATCATCTTTTCTAATATTAGAGGAACCAAGTGATCTCTAACTGAGTCCACTAAAATCCTCCTTGCTTTGGCATCATCCTTTATCCAGCGAGGTTTGTCTTCTTCAGCTTTTGGGACCTTTTCCTTTACATACTATAACAGGTCATTCTCTTCTAGTAGAAGAAGAATCCTAGAATTCCATGGGATGAAATTTGAAGCCCCTTCCAAACGATGTTCAACCTTCATGCTAATCATCTTGACTGGAGATCTGGATCTGAAACCCTAGCAGAGACTAGGTCAAAAATTGAAAACCCTAATTTCTGATGTAGCTACAGAATTAGGTCAAAATTGAAACTTCTCATAATTGAATTATGTCCTCACCAAAAGATGCACCCTCCTTAGAGAAAAATTTCCAAGGCTCTTTTTCTGCCAAAAAGTTGGGTGAAGACCTCGAAAGATGAAAGCCTAGTTTCAACAGGTTGCCGAAAGAGTTTCGGCAATGGCTTCTTCTAGTACCGCTCTGATACCATGTTATATTTTCATAAATATTATAGTAGTATATCTTAATTGCATTTATCAATAGGATCACTAGAAGATAGACAAAGCACATAACAATAACACAAGTATTTTTCATCCGGGAATCCCAATTGGGAAAAACCCAACAACCTTCGTCTAGAGATGATAATTCTGAGATCAGAGTACAATAAATAAAGGAAAAGAAAAATAAGGAAATGCCTTCCAAAGATGAAACCTTGAAAATCAGTCTACTTTTGAGGTGATGTCTTTCCCAGAAAACTCTGAACTTCTCTTGTGCTGATGCGTTGTTGTTGTGTGCTGAAATGAGGAGGGGTTCCTCCTATTTATATTGTTTTTCCACCCAGAAAATAACTGGGGTCAAATTCACTTGGGGGTGCAATAATAATTTTATATTTTATTATTTTTATTTATTCTTTCATTGCTTGATTTTCTCCCCAAGGATTACATTGTTCTTTCTAGGGTTTAGATGAATAATTACAACAAGTTCAACTCCAGAAGGAGGACAATAAGAATAGCTTATGAGGTTGCACAAACTCCAACATGCTTATGTTGTTTTAAATATATAACATGTGAGGTATCCATGCCCTGGTTTGCATTAGGATTGTTTGATTTGGCATGTTTTGCATAGAGGTTTAAGTCATATTTGATCTACTGATAAGAAATTGTTTTATTTCATATATGTAAATTTGTTTACATAAAATTTTGAGCCCTTGTGGTGTCCACATGTATTTTATAGCAAGGTCTTTAAATATATATTCAGAATTTGGTCTTTGATAAGGAACTTGAATTTGCCACGGGAATGGTTTTGCTTGTTTTCTTTGCTTCTTTAGCTTATGAGTACAATTGATGTGGCCCTCTTCAAACTTATCATTTTATTGCACATTGATATTTTCTCAGTTGTTCATTTTGGATCTTTCTGTGCTAGTTTGTTTTTAGTTTCTAATATCTATCATGGAGAGGCCAAAATGGCTTCAAAAATAATTTCTAAACTTGTAATATTTTATTCATGTTGAATTTAAAAAAAATACAGCTAATGACATTGTATATACAAAATTGCAGCTATCGAAAGGCTTTGCAAATGATGAACCATGTTGATCACCATGGTTTTCCTATTATTTCATTTATTGATACTCCCAGTGCATATGCTGAGAAACAGTTTGAAGAAAAAGGCCAAGTATACTAACTAGATTTTTACCACTTTATTTTGATCTTTAGATATCTCGAAACAATTGTATTACTTTCTTAATAAAATTTTTAATAAATTTCTTCCAATATGGTATTATTTCCTTAATGCTTCTCCGCTATTATTTGTAGGGGGAAGCAATAGCTCAGATTTTGAGATCAATGTTTAGCCTTAAGGCTCCTATTGTTATAGTTGAGATTGGAGAAGGAGGTTCATGTGGAGCACTTACGATTGGGTGCTGAAACAAAATGCTAATGCTAGAGAATTCAGTGTACTATGTAGCCAGGTAGGTTCAAACTAGTACCGTACAACAAGATTTTTTTAACAATACCAATTATATTTGTATTAAGATCGAGTTGTGGCCAAACTGTCTAGTTTAGTAATACATAAAATACCAGTTGTCGAATCATTGTTGTTTAAAAAAGTGTCAAAGAGAGGCTTATTCTACTTCTTTTATGATCTAACCTTGAATTTCTATGACTGCTACATTCTATATGACATGAGCATTTCCTTATATACTAACCTACCCAAAACACAAACCTTCAGATCATGATTAATTTCAAAAGTTAAAACGACACATACCCATTATGGACTCATCGACTTTATGCTTGCTACCAACATGAGATGCATGTATATCAATTGGTTGGTTCATTGTTTGAAATGGATCCTGTTGTACTGTATCTTATTCCATTGCTGGCCCATGCTCCAATCCATAAGATCCACCTGAATATGAGAAAGGTTTTGTTGAGTGAACCCCTTCTCCTACTATTCTCTTTTCTTTTTCCTTCTACCCTATTTTTTGTTGTCTTATCCATTCCATCTCCCCCATTTTGATGTTGTTATTTCCTATAGAAATTTCTGCCATCATTTGTCTATTCACATTTTCCAATTGTTTTTCCAATCCTATTATTTGTTAATGCCACGCTTGCCTCTCTTCTTCATGATTTATTTCCCATTCTTTTTACCACTTGTCCCATTTTCTCATATACAGTCCTGGACATTTATGGATTCTTCAGTATGACACTCACATCGATGAATCCCTCTATTTAATTATAATGTTTCACATAACACACACCTGTTAGAATGTAAGGAAACTCCATTGCAGCAGAGGATGTGAAAATGATACTCATGTCACCCAGGTTCCATAATTCTGGAGGGTTCTGAACCTCGTTGCTTTCAAAATACAAAGTGGGCTTCCAATTTTTGGTTGTCTGATATATTACCATACACAAACACAACAACATGAAGACTCCAAACCAGAACCTGCAACATTAATCCCACATTCTTCCTGCCTTTCTGTCTTAAAAGAGTATTAATTGATACCTTTTGAGTGATGATGTAGTGAAGTACCTTATCCATGGGAGAGTTTAAAGCTTCACCTCCACCACCATTTGTCTCACTACTTATCTTCAGTTCTTCAATGCATCGCTAATTAATTGGGCTTGTGATTTATAACTCAAGGGCGGTGGCAAGTTGTCAATGCCCCCCCCATTTTTCATTAATTTTCCTTTGCTTATGGTTGTGGCTGTATTGGCTTGACTACTGTTGGAGGATCTAGTCGGTATGCCGACTAAGTCGATCAACTGACTAATTAGATATTAGGTCGGCCACATAAGGTCATGTCGGTTGACTGAACCGACATGTAGTTATTTGTAATTGTTTGTAAATCATATATATTAGGCTGTTGAGTCAGATGAGAAGGCAGTTGAGTTCTGTGTTTTGTATGGACCCTTTTAATATAATATAATATGTATTCCTATGTTCTTGTCTCTTGTCTCTGCTATGTCTATATGCTTTTAATGTGTAGTATTGTTAACCCTCTGTGATCCGTGAGATTACAACATTGGTTCTATTGCTGGTACTACATATCTGAAATGAATACAAGCAGATGATATTAGAACAGGAGATTAAGAACTGGTGGGAGCATAAGATAGCAAATTATTTGCAAAATTACACGTGAAGAAACAATTTAACAACTGCTTAGGCAAAGGAAAGATTCTTCACTGAAATCTATGAGAAGTTTGTAGAATTAGTAACCCAGCTTTTGAAAAAAATTCTGGATGAAAAATCCGGAAGTGACTAAGGACCAACAACTGTTAGAGAAACTGATTCGAGGGGGAAGAACAGACCTATCGAAGTGGTTTGAAAAGATCACCGACGAATTCTGCGAGGAGCAAGGTATAGAAGAAAGAAATTTGGTAGAAACCATTCAGAAGAAATTCTATACAAACCTTACCGAGCAGTTCTTGTGCTCCTTACTAACCTTCCTGTTCAAATTCCTGATAGAAAAAGGAGTGGGTCATATCATCGAACCTCGTCCACCACTACGCGAACCGCCACAAAATTCTAAATGGGCAGAGAAACAAAGGAAGTGGGAGAAATTCATTGCCAAAAGGGAGTGGGAATATTTCCTAAGCAAGTAAATAGAACTATCCGATCTTTCTAAAGCGTCGGGTAGGCCATGGGTGGGTAGCTGGTCGTATGTCGGGGTAAAGTGAACAGGATTCTAATCGACTAAAAAGAGATACTAGCACCAGCGATGAAAATTCAACCTAAAAAGGAAATCGAACGGACAGTGACACACAAAGATACGACGCATTTACAGAAAATAGAGAGAGAGAAGAGGATGAAAAGAAGGGAAGAAAGAAGAGGAAGAGCTATAGCACTACAGAGAGGAATGAGTACTAGGGTGACAGACCAAGAAAGAAATCCACCAGATTCGGGTCATGACCGACAGGAAGAAGGCGTGGATGAAGAGGCATCACCCATGGAAGAAGACTTGTGGATAGAGCAGCGAGAAGCTCTCCAAATAGAATTTTCCCAAGAGGTAAGACCTCTATCTCCAACAAATCTGAGCACCAGGATGCAAGCCAGTGTTGAAGAAGATTTAAGAGTAAGAGCTAGTGAGTTTGGTATATGGAGACGACTAGACGACAAAGTAAATGATGATAATCATTTAGTGATCCATCGACCAGAGGAAGGAAACTGGGTCACGCTTCATGCGTACCCTTCCAACCGAAGTATCTACTTACTTTACTCGACACATGAAGGAGCACCCCCCCTGCCAAATATAGCTTTGGAGAATACAGAAAAGTCGAACCTACAGACAAATAATTGCAGTTGGACATCGACAGGCGAAGTCAACCCCAACCGACTGCTTTTCGGAGAAGAAACGACAAACAAAACCACCGATGGAAATGAGAGTTCAGTTGACAACAACTCTGCATAAAGAAACAAGCAAAACATCCCACTACCCCCACCACCACCACCACCACTTCCACCTCCTGAAGAAGATAGCGACAGTGAATCCGACATGGGTCATGAATCAATGCATATCCCTCTATACAAGGGCGATGAAGATCCTCGATGACATTGGTTCGTATGTGAGTCGACATGGGAGGAAAATTAGGTCACATATGAGGATAGACAGATGGCGCAGTTCGTTGGTGCCTTGAGGAAAAGAGCACTAACATGGTACATGACCTTTACTGAAATAACTCCTCAAGCATGCAAAATACAAATAAAAGCACAATTTGTGTTGTTCTTTAAAACCCCAGATGCAAAACATCTAGCAGCTAAAAAGTTGAAAATAACATCACAAAATCCAGCAGAATCTGTTCGAGACTACGAAAAATGCTGGAAAGACCTCCTCAGCCAACCGGATTATGTCATTGATGAACAACTATTAATTTAGTGGTTCCTTGCAGGTCTATCACAGAAAATTCGGTGGCACATAAGCTTGGAGACGTTCAAAACATACGAAGATGCGCTTACTAAAGCTCTCCAAGTGGAGATGGATGAAGATTTCCTAGCATATCCCACGGATACTATACTGGAAGAATAGCTCGAAATCATGCAGAAATCATTGAAAGAGCTAAACCTTAAGAATCAGGATGTCTGGTGCACAAAATGCTCAACAGTCGGACATTCAAAAAATAACTGTCACACAGGACGTTCGATTTATGCAGACAAAGTGCTTTTGCAACATCTGCCAAGAAGATGGAGAACACACAACAAAAGATTGCCCGTATAACATGAAAAACGATAAAGCATCTTGGTGTGCTATCTGTGAAGTAAAAAGTCATACCACAGCCGACTGCCACCTAAACTTAAAAAATTGACAAAGCTACCAAGCAGTCTACCAGACAAACGCAGTCGCATAGAACAACGATAACAATCAGCAAAACAATGCTCAAAATGAACAGAATAATCAAAGGTACGAAGGTCATCGATATGAGCGTCGATTCGACAACCGACGTGGAGGATATGGAGGTTGAGGTCGATTCTCTGGGAATCGCGACAACCGACCACATCGGCCCATCCAATGTTTCACGTGCTACAAAGAAGGCCATCGATATGCAGACTGCCCATACAAGGACAAAACTGATTTAAAATTTTGTACTAGCTATGGAGTAGGGGATCACTCATTAGAGGATTGTCGTACTATGCTTGATAAAATCAATAAAAATAAAAATGTTAATGTCTTGTCGTGCGTTCAAAAACATGATATAATCAATACAAAGAATCTGCATATAGTAACCCGACAAGGGACAAAAATTGGGAATGATAATACATGGATAAGAAAAATAAAATAAAATAATGATTTTCCTAACCTAGCTAAACAAAAAAAACTATATAAAGATGCAACGAATATATTTAAAGGATTTGCTCGACAAGAAGAAGTTGATGATAATCGACAAAGCACATTTGAAGAATTAATACATTTAGTACAAGATGATAAAGTGGTGTCTCAATTCATTGACTTATTGTATAAAATAAAACACAACAATAATATAGAAAAACAAACAAAAAATATCTGTAGTCTAAACCAGAAGGACAAAAGTGATGTCGACCCACTTGTTGACCTAGAAATTGAAGGGTACCATGTCCGACAAGTTGTGCTCGACTTCGGGTCACAAGTCATTATGACTCGCGACACTTGGGAACAATTGGGTAGACCTCGACTATACGAGTCAAGAATATACCTGAAATTAGCCAACTAAGGTCTGATTGAACCTATTGGAGTTTGGAGAAATGTCGACACGACCATAAAAGGAATATCGACCAAAGTCGACTTTGAAATTATTGACCCTAAGGAAGGATCCAGTTCCTTCCCAGTTTTAGTAGGTCAACCAGGGGGAAAAAAAATGAAAGCATTGATATCCTTAGACAAGGAAAGGATAAAACTAAAAGGAAATGGACAAAAAGTCATAGTACCTATTCATCCATCCCAAGGAGAACCTTGGATAGAACCTATTGATGAAGAAGTCGACATCCGACAATTATATCAAATACAAAACAATGAAGACTACATAGAACCCAATGTCTATGGCGAACTTCACTTAGGCAATCAAGATTCAGTAGGATACAATTTAGACGCAGAATTATATGATTAGGAATTCGAGAACTACGAAACACAAGCAAGAGGTTGCTGCATCATTCAAAAAGTGCAGAAGAAACCAGTCCAACAGTGCTTCTTGGTGTCCATCATCCCAAAAATATTTGAAAAGAAAACCAGGGAATATCCTACCCTAAAACCAACAAATGTAAATATCACACAAATCCTAAGGTACAAAGAAAGAGAATCACCAGTTATGCATATAGAACAAGTATCCAGAAACATTGGTGAACATGGCTGACTACAAAGCTTAATCGAAACCTTCACAGGACAAGCTGCCAGATGGTGGGATACCCATCAATCAAGATTGCAGACATGGACAACAGCTTCGACCTACTTTATAGAAATATTTGGAGGAAAAAAGTTAAACAATCAAGCTCAAATACCTATGTTCACCCAAGGACGGGATCCAGAAGACCACATAAGAACATGTGAAAAATAATGGAAAAGACTTGGATATAAGGATGAACGTACATGGCCACACCTGTTTCCATCGACGCTATTCGACTTACCAAACAAATGGTGCAAAATGGAAGAAGCTCGGGGTGAAACATTCCTATGGCATGAACTAAGAGAGAATTTTATCAAAGATTTCAGCTTTATACCACAAGATGAAAAGTTAGTCAAAATTGCAAAACAAATCAAGGCATTTATAGAACCGACCAGGAACAAAACCCTACAACATGACCGACCGACAATAAATTGCAATAACCTACAAACCAAGACAACACCACAATTGACAAGACTACAAATGGAAAATGAAAATCCGGAAGGCAAAATCTTTCGATGGAAATCAGACCATTCAGAAACAACAAAACCAATTCACACAGTACTCAAAATCGAGATAGTCGAAGACACCGACCGAATGATTGCAGAAGACTTTCCTGCCACATTTTCACAGTTTAAAGAAGGGAGCCGACCAATCAATGAAGCCAAAGTGCGAGAATGGTTAGATGCTAAAGTAAAAACTACAGAATTCAACATATCAAGTGATGATCAACCAAAAATGGCAAAAATTGGAGACTACTGGAGTGAATAACAAACAACAGAAATAGTAAACTTAAGGAAAGAATTCCAGGATGTATTCACTAGAGACTACAAAGATCTCAAAGGTCTAGTCCATGAAATGGGTGAAATGAAGATCGACATTAAACCTGATGTCTGACCTGTAAAGAAGAGACCATATAAATTAGCTCCTAAATACAAAGAGATAGTTAAGAAAGAGATTGATAATATGCTTGCAGCAGGAATCATCTACCCTATTGACCAATAAAAAAGGGCAAGTCCAATGGTTTTTCAACCAAGGAAACATGATCCAACCAAGCTAAGGATCTGTGTCGACTTCAGAGACTTAAGTAAAGTTACATTAACAGACCAGGAAAAGGAAGAAGATTATGAACTCCGACTACACATCAGCACCTTCGTGTCGGAGGAAACACCAACAGAGGACACCAATCGACTTCAAATCACAATAATACCACCAATAGCCCAAAGGGAAAGTACACAGATAGAACAGCAGGTAGCCAATCCAACTGAGAAAAGTGTCAGCCCAGCACAACAACAGGAGGAAGGGGAAGAATTGGGAGATATTGAGTCCGATAATCCTGAGTACGACATAACCAAAGAAAAAGTCAAGAAGCTAGAAAAGGAAATAGTAGCAGCAAGAAAGAAAGCAACTGAGACAAAAGGGAAGGGGAAGCGCAAGCTGATCCTTTCAGAATCAGAGGATGAAGAGGAAATGTTAGTTGCCGCTGTCGACATTATAGAAGATGCTGTAGCAAACAAAGTTCCGGTCGAGAAGCAGTTCCAAAGATTTGTCGAAGCAAGAGCACGACAAGGTCGGCCAAAAAGGGAAACAAGTACAAACACCTCAACGCTCAAAAATATTGTCGACTTAGTGTCTACACCTCCACCCCCATCCCCGACCCAGATCACACAGGAATAAATTCCAAAGCTACCCTCCATAATCCCAGTCGACATATGCAAAAATTTTATGCCAAAAACCCTGAAGGAGAGGTTCGACCAAGACAGAGACTTCCAGGCATACATTGAAAAATTTCCTGAGTTACTTACCTTTGTACAGAAGATCACCACCAAGTGCCCTCTGTTCGAAGCTGGTGGATCAAGATAGCCTGTTCCTCCACAACCTGGCTAAATACCCTAGAAGCCAAGGTCTCTGGGAATTTTGAAATCAACATTTGTGAGGAACCCCGACAAGATAGCTCAAGTTGTCGCAAGTCGAACCTCATCCTTTACCCCAATCGACATCGCACCCCCTCCACCAGCCAATGAACTGGCAAGAGATAGGGAAGAAGAGAACATAGAAGAAATCAACCAGGAAATCGACAACCTGTTCTCCAACATTCCAGAGGATTCACCCCTAGAAATCGAGGACCCAACACCTGACCACATCCCTACCACACCAATCACACCCAACCGTTCACCATCACCACCACCACCCCCCAACCCAGAACCTGCAACTAAACCATCTACACCTGAACCACCTTTACCTAAACCATCCGTACCAGAAATGTTTGTATTTGAACCCTCTGCACAAAATCCCCTAGACACACACCCAGCTGCAGAACTTCCCCAAGAGACCCAGCAAGAAGTTCCACTTACCGTTGCAGACCAGTAACCATACAATCCACTGCCAGAAAATCAACCATCGGAAAGTCTAAACTTTATAGATGCATAAGTACAACAGCAAGCAGAACAACATAGGCATAAGAGGAAGAGAGACAGAAAGAAGAAGGACCACCAAAGAGAATCACAAGCGGCAATGGTCCACATTAGCTGAGTTGGGTCGACAACTGCAGTAGACGCAACAAAGTTGAAGGACAGAGAGTTGGGACAACTCTTGGAAACTCTAGCCATCGAAACAAAAACAAGAAGCCAGACTAGACGCAAGGAGCTCGACGACACTGAGAAGGAATAAGTTGAGTTCTTGGTAAAATGCAGAAACCTAGCACAATCTGTGATACCAGGACCAATGGAGGCCGACACTGACAAGCCACTTGGAAAGGCCTATCAGCTGTTTGAAAGTGTGGTGTTGGCCCTACATGTACAGATGCAAAATACAAGATAAGAGCAAAAATAAGAAACAACTATACTACTGATGCAGCAGCACATAGCTTTTTCAGAAGCTTACAAAGTGCTTCAAGATCACATGGAGGAGTCTGTCATAACAGAAGGGGTACTACGGGACTAGCCTACTTATTACGGGCAAGTCTTCCAGCAGACCCGATAGAATCGACAGCAAATCCAAGCATTGGAAAAGAGAAAGAGCACATAAGAAGCATTGAGAAGCACTATCCAAGATCAAATAATGCTTGAGACAACCAATCTGCAAAGGCTTGAGAGACAAGCACACCAGTGGGTACAACAGGCACTCCCGAGCTTGGACAAATTAGACACTATCTGTCTGTAGATGAAAACGCTTCTGGAGACAACAGAAGAGAAAGACCAGTTTATGGGACCCCACATGGAAAGGATAGCAAACCTTTCCATTCAAGAGAAGATGTCGACGTTATCAAGTATTACAACATTAACCATCGACATCCAGAAAGTACTGCAAAATTGGACGGAATTCCAACATCAACTGGCTGTGATAGCAGAAGCAATTGTTGAAGTCTATATACATAAATGACCAACCATCTGACTTCATATCCCATAAAAAACAAACAAAGAAATAACTACTTTAGACAGTCAAAGAATTTTTTAGTACCTCCCCTGTTTCTTCGGGACGAAGAACAATTTTGTTCGTGGGGGAGATGTTGGAGGAGCTAGTTGGTAAGCTAATTAAGTCGATCAGCCGACTAATTAGAGATTAGGTAGGCCACATAAGGTCGTGTCGGTTGACTGAACCAATAGGTAGTTATTTGTAACTGTTTGTAAATCATATATATTAGGCTGTTGAGCCAGATGAGAAGGCGGTTCAGTTTTGTGTTTTGTATGGACCCTTTTAATATAATATAATATGTATTCCACATCTATGTTCTTGTCTCTTGTCTCTGCTATGTCTGTATGCTTTTAATGTGTAGTATTGGTAACCCTCTGTGATCCGTGATATTACAACAACTGCCTGCTTGGGTGTTTAGATTTCTTGACACGTGATAATACCATATTTTATTAAAACTCTGAGCTAAAATTTGCATTCTTTGAACAACCTTGCACATATGTGATTTGCATTCTTTAAATAAGCCTACACAGATAGGCATCCTTTGGAGTTGAGTTCAAAAACATATGGCTTATTATTACAAGTTCAATATTCAATGATAGTGATTTGTTCGACCCCCAACTCTTTTAAAATCACCAAACCTTGATAGAGAGCTAGTATACGTGCTTGGTTGTTTGTTGGTTTTCCTAAACCCCATGCAAAGTCAAGGTTTTGTATTCCTTCAGGATCAACTATGACCCCCGTCTTCTGCCACTCCTACTTGCCCAGCAGGGAGGATTAATGATAATTGAAGTAGCTTTACTTGATTAGATTAGATTCAATGTGTCAGATTTATAATGAAATCATGATACGAGGATTTAATGTGATAAGAGAGAGGTTATTACATCATTATTGCACATATTCAAGGTTGATTTTCATATTGATTATCTAAATCACTTGAGATTTTACTGATTTTGTCCACTTCTATTTCCGTTGGCACATCTATAAACATTTACAACTAATTAGATAATATTATTTTTCAGTTAAAGGTACATATATCCATCAAAATTTGCACCGAGAACAGTGAATCTATAGGAGTAATGCCATACATAGTATGCATCTGGAAAATGTCTGCCAATGTGTTACACTGTAAAATGTTAGAGTACATTTGCTAATCTATTATCAATTATATCCAATAAACAAAAACTTAATGAATTGAATATCGCCTCTTCTTAGATCATATGAATCAACTGTGTATTGTACAACCTTCCATTGACAATAGAGTTCATATGTTGATTGATAACTGTGACCTTGTTATGTTAAAGATGAAATACAACAATATGAGTTTTAAAACTAGAATGAGTTATGTCTGCTAATACTACGAGTTATGTTAATAAACTGAGGTATGTCTGCTAATACATGGAATAAGGTATAGACCACCGTACACCATTGGCCACTACTTATTTGAGGATCCAACACTATGGTTTTTACTTGGCTATTCATCCTAGTCATTTTGAAATCATATGATTTAGTTCAACTAGGTTTCCTACTTGTATGTTCAATAAATATTAGTTCAATAAACAATCAATGCGGTCGACATTGGGGTACATGAATGGCTTGGTGCTCTTTATTGAATTCTAATCCCATACCCTCATACATGATAGTATCCAATGAAAATGTTGCAATCTCGTCAATCCTCAAGTTTTGAAAAGTAGTATTAAAAAAGACTCTCGATTGTCTCAAATTCTGGTAAAGGAAAGCTTGGTTGTCTTAGTAGTTAAAATTTTAATTACCTACCCTATAGGATCCACCTTTTGAGCACAAAATCTAGTTTCCATGCTTTGTACAAATTGACAAACATCAATAAATATTAGTTCAACTAGGGTTTCAACCTTTTATTTCGAGATTGATATGAATATTTTCTCTAGTGGCATGCCCTAAGTGTTGCAGAACTAGGTTTTCAGGTCATCTATTTTCTGCATGACCCCAAAAATATTAACATGTTGAATCAATGACTTTGGTTTTAGTGAAGGTACATTCTTGCCAATGCCATGAAAATAGTCAATGCCACCAACACTGGGGTACATGAAAGGCTTGCTGCACTTGATTAAATTCCAATATTTTTTGTCAACCCTAGTACAAAACCAAGTCAAACCAAATCAAAATGGATAGATTTAGTGTTGGAAACACTTTGTACATACATGAATATGGCCTCGAAACAATTTCCCAGCAATAGGGAATTTGTTTTCCACACATTTCTTGCACTATAACCCACGTTTCCTGCACTATAACCCAAGTTTTCTAGATTTGGAAAGAGCATTGTTAAGAATGTTTGGAATATACCCAACATTCTTGTCTATAGATGAATTTTGGAAATGTCTTTGAGATGTTCCCTCTTGTCTAGCGGTGTGAGGAGTAGGATATTTGGATGCTCCTAGGTTGTCCAAAAGTGTCAAGATGCTCATTTACATATAGGGGGGTGATTAGATGGTCCTACAATCATTTCCCATAAAGGAGACACTTTTCATAAACACTGTTATCTTGGATTTAAGAAACCATATCCTTTACTTAATCAACATTATTCCACTTTTTTATTTAAATATGTAACATGCATAACTTTGTTTTGGCTTCTAGTTTGCTTCCATTTATTTAAATACCTTGTAATTTTTGTTAACCTGATAACTTCATATCCAGTAAGAATTTATAAATTAGTATTATGATGGAACGTGGGTGTTTTCATAGGTTATAGATTTTTTAGCATAACAAATGGCATTGTGATGCAAGTGGAAGATACCGTTTACATTTCATGCAATCAACCTTATATTCTTGTTAAGGAAAACAAAACAAAAAACAATAGTTGGAGATCATCGAACTATGGTAACTACATGAATCATGCCTCTTGAGGGAGATCACCTCTGTTCTTTTTGTCTCTCCGCTTTCCATTCGGTATCACATGATCTTAAAATGAGAAAACAAAAACTAGTGACCCAATCACCTCCATTAATATGGACACCCCTTGATTAGTCTAGACGATTGAACACTCACCCATGGCATGATTCTTACCTCTAGGGAAATGCTACAAGTCTATGTATATTATGCCAAACAATTCCAAGCACCGTCCATAACAACCCAAAACCTACAGCTAAGAAGGGAAAAGCTAAAGATTCATGGTATCCTTCCCTGCACCATATTGAATGACAAGAGGGATACTACTTTCTTCGAGAATGAAAGGGTCCAGTGTGATCCCGAATGACATGACAAAATAGATCACTTGCAACCAGCTTGCTCATTCTTCATTCAAATAATATTTGTTGCTCTGAGCTTTTTATATGATCTCAAACCATGAGATATTTTGAATTCATACATGACTACCGAGAATCATACATGAATTCATACATGAATTCCAAGAACAATACTAATAATTTTAAGACATATTCTAACATGAATTTTGAAACAATTCATGAGTTGAGTATACAACATATTTTTTATAAGAATTATGAGACATTAAGTTTTGACACCAGTCTTGAGCATATTCAGATGAATCACAAAACAATTTCTTAGATGAATACCCAACAGAATTCTCAAACAAATACTTAGACAAATTCTACAATGGAAACTTAGTATTCCTATTTGAACCATATATTACAAGAATTTTACTAGAAAGGGCAATAGAGTCACAAACCCTTTGCAGATTTGATGCTTTGTTTGCATAATTTTTTTCTAAGTTTGAAAATGGGCAACGTGTATACCCCTTTACAGGAAATTTTATGGGGTTTGAAATTTTGTCACTTATTTCATATTTCTGAAGTTTTTTGTTACTTTATGGATGATCTATAATTGTTTGTGTGATAAATTCAAATGCTAATCATGTGGTTTGCACTTTCATGGTGTTGCAATGTGCTCTTTTGCCCTTAAATTATGGTTTTGCTTGCTTTAATATAAATGTTTTAATTTTATTCTCTTTTCTAAAGTAATAAATTATTTACCTATGAAAGAACTTGGAGTCAAGTTAGAAAAAACAAGTAATACTTGTTAAACTTGATTTTGTTTCTTTTTGCTTTTGAATCTTGATAGTGGGAGCTGCTATATTACTCATGTTATATACCCCTAGTCATTATCAGTTAAGCACATCAAATGTGTAGAAAATATACTCCTACCAAGAGCTTGCAGGCTTATGCATTTGAGATTAAATACAATAGCCATGCAAAGTGAAGGTTTTTTATTCCTTCGGGATCAACTATGACCCCCCGCTTCTACTACCCCTAACTGTCCAGTAGGGAGGATTAATGATAATTGAAGTAGCTCTATTTGATTAGATTAGATTCAAAGTGTCAGGTTTAGAATGAAATCATGATACAAGGATTTAATGTGATACCAGATAGGTTATTACATCATTCTTGCACATATTCAAGGCTGCTTTTTATATCAATTATCTAAATCAGTTGAGATTTTACTGATTCTGTCCACTTCTATTTCCGTTGGCACATCTATAAACATTATAAGTAATTAAACATAAGTGAATATTATTTTTCAGTTAAGTGTACATATATCCATCAAAATTTGCAGCTAAAATAATAAATATGTAGGAGTAATGCATAATTTTCAGTTAAATTTTATTGATTTTTTTTTGCATAATTAATGTTTAGTGTTTTTAAATTGTAAAATTTGGAAAGCAATATTTTATTTTAACATTTTTTTATAAATGTTTTACCTAGTTCATACTTGTTAATAATAGGACAATTATTTATATTACCCTTCATCATTAAAAATAAATATATGCCTTTCCAATTGAAAGTAAAACCAGTCGTTCAAATTTGATATAATGATATGAGGAAATGTAAGCATTGACTAACTTCAATGACCGAACAAACCCGTGTGTAATCGAGAAGATGAAGCGCGACGGCTCCTCCGCGGCTAGGGCCAAACCCTAGCCACCCTGCGTCCTCCAGGCTGCGTCCCTGCGGCTCCTTCTCTCTGTGAGCGCCCGCTGATGCTGCCTCCATCGCGTCCAGCAGTGCTGCGCTTTGGAGCTGCGTTTTTCTGCTACGTTTTCTGCATTTCTCATCAGCATTTATTTTTGCTGCGATTTTTGCCATGCATTCCTCCGGTGGTCGGGCCATGGATCCGGTGGAGGCTTTCAGAGTTCTTGTTAGATCTGCAGGCCCTAGGGAAAAGGCCTCCCCTCCTGCCAAGTTTGTTAAAAAGATGGAAGAGATCCCTTCTGTGGAGCTCTCCCCTTCTGATCCGTGCCGCATGGCCCTTATGCTCTCAGAAAAATCCCTCATTGGCAAGTTCACTGGTCTGTGGCCCAACCCCAAAGCAGTGGATCAATGGATAGCAGAACGTTGGAGCTCCCTGGCGCCCTCTCATATCTCTCTATGTGCTGCAGGAAGAGGGTATTTTGTGTTTATCTTTGAGAACAAAGAAGAGCGGGATCTAATCTTCAGATCTGGACCATACTTTATGGGATCGAGGGGGCTGTTCTTGGCTCCTTGGTCTCTGGATTTCAATCCTGAAGCAGAGATCACGGCTGCCTCGGTATGGGTCCGGCTCCCCCATCTTCCTCTTCATCTTTGGGGGAAAAGCTCCCTTGCTGATATAGGAAACAAGCTCGGCCGTTTCCTGGATAGCGCGGAACCTAAAGGGGATCAGTACACCTGTGCGCGCATCTGTGTTGAGGTCAATCTCGAGAAAGGGCTCCCGGAAGCCCTTAATCTCACCCTGGGCGAATGGAGTCACATCCAAGAGCTGGACTGTGAGCATATTCCCTTCAAGTGCCTCCGGTGCCATGTTTACGGTCATTTCGCGAAAAGCTGCCCCAAAGCCCCGGTGACGGTGGCTCCTCCCCTGGCTAATGGGGCAGACTTCCAGCCAGTTGCCAATAGGCGAAGGGCTCCCCGGAAAAAGGACTCCAAATCAAAAGTGCCCTCCGCAGAAGAATCTACCCCAGCTAATAAAAACAGATTTGAAGCCCTTCAAGAACTTGATGACCAGGAACCAGAAGCAGCAGTAGCGGCAGAAGAGACGTTGGAGCCAGGTTCAGGCCAGGAAAAGGAAGCACCAGCAGCAGAAGGGGTTTCAGAAGTGCGTATCCCCCCTGGTACCGCGGAAGACCCCACGCGGGAATCCCTTGGCTCGAAGAAAGATCCCATCGATTTGGGCGGCGAGACCTCAGCCCAGGTAGGGCTGGCTTCCTTGGTCCCATCCACAGAGGAAACCTCCGACTCTGAAGACTTTTCCGCTCCTTCTCCTCCCCTCACCAGAGGACGCAAGACGAACAAAGAACGCAGAGAAAAGGAAGCAGCCTCAAACATCAGTGCGGGCTCTCAGAAGAAACTGGATCCTTTCATTAAAGGACACTCCTCTCTGCCGGTTTAATGCTATGCTTCTGTATTTTTCTCTGCTCACAAATTGTGAGAGTCTACTCTTGTAAGAAGTACTTTTCTTGAAATAGTTACAGGAACATTTGGGATTCATTTCTCAAAGATCTTTTAAGAAGGCTGACTGTCTTATTTGAGGCCATCAGCCTTTTTTTTTTCAGAATTTCTCCTTGTAAGCTTGGCTGGGCTACAGCCTTTTTAAAATTTATAAAAAAAATTCTGTTTCTGTTAAAAAAAAAATGTAAGCATTGACTAGTTTTGTTTACAACTTCCCAACTTCCTTCTCATCCCTGTCGTATGCAGGGTTATAATGCAATCGATAGAGCGTTGACTTTACATTAATCAGGTCGTTGACAAAAATTTAATCCATGAAGCCTAAGACAAACGTTATAAAGATAAAAATTTATATATACAACCAAAGGTAAACATTATAAAGATAAATATCATAGATAATCCTCTTATTTCGTAATCATTACATATTATTCATAGTTGCACGGGTACCGCTCCCGGGATTTTGGTAACCCGTACCCGACGTTTCCCTGCTCCTAGGAGCTTGGGAGCTGGTACGAAACGTCCCCTTTTTGATGGGAGCTTCCTTGGGAACTTGGGAGCTTTTCGGGAGCTTTTGGGGAACTTGTTTTTGCTGCTCCCTTTTTATTGGGAGCTTCTAGAAGCTCCCAACCATGCGGAGGCCAAAATCATAAGAAAAGTGTTGAAAATCAATTGAATTATTGAAGTTTATTGTGTCAAGAAATCACCAATAACAAAAATTTCAATTGAATCTATCAATAATGCCATTTTTTTATTTTCAAGGTTACATAAATAAAGAGGGCCCACACTTCTTAAATGTTTAAATCCATTCACACTCAAAATATGTTGCAAGTGTACTTAAGTGAATATACATGAATTTTTTACAATACTAAGATATTGAACTACTTTAATTCATATCTCAAATGATTATAGCTGGCTTATGTTATTCATACTGATTGATATAGCAATTTAGGATCGTAAACCATATCAAATTCAAGATACCAAAAGATTTGAAAGTTTGTTAGTTGAACTTAAAACAATCAAGTTCATTCAAATTAGAAGTAAGTAGTAGTTACCATAAAAAAAAATGCAGAGGTACCCAAATACTAAGAACTCTTAGGAGCAATGTGAGATTACGTATAATGTGGACCTAAAGGAGTGAGCAAATTTAAAAAGAATGAATTTCATGACACTACTTGAGGATTAAGAGGATAAAATAGTTTAAGCTATGAAATTAATCAATGATGTATTTTTTAACTTCATTTTTTTAATATATTTTAAAAAAAAAATTAATATATATTATTGCCGCTCCCAACCCTACGTTTCCTGCAAATTTGGGCGAAGCTTCTAGCTGTATCGGATACTCGTGTCCGCGTACCCAACGTACCCGCGTTCCAGAAACTTGTGCAACATAGATATTATTGTTTTAAAATTTCAATTTTCTTTTCAATATATGTGCCAATAAATTAGGATTATTCATAATTATTAAATTATAAAAATAATATAAAATATAAAATTGAGAAAAAACAAAACTTGCCACGTAAACAGTTGGCAACGTCAGTATCAATCATTCATTTAATACATTTAATTTGATATATTACATGTTTCACGTTAATTATTAAGAAAAAAAAACCATGTCTTGTTCTCACCACAATTTGTCAAAATAATCTCAACAAATGGCATTTTGATGGCAATTTTTTTTAATTTTTAATTGAACAATTTGTATTTATAATTTTTTTGGAAATTGTTAATTAATTTGTTTATTTGACCAATCTTTTTGAAGGCATAAAATTAATCAAACTAGTAATCGACGAGTAATAGGCATGATAAAAAATAAAAAAAATCTATTTAAAAAGATATAAAAATAATTTATTATTTTTCTAAATTTTAATTTAATACATAATATATTTCTTACCAAAGTATACGAACAAAACAAAATAATATAATGTCAATATTAGTCCAAAATTATACAAACACAACATATAATAATATATAAAGTTAATATTAGTTTACTACAAATCTCTTACAATATAAGTGCTCCCAAGTATATTAAAAGTATTGAGAAGTATTAAAATATATCTATAAAGCACTGGGAGACAATAACGTGTATGAAATGAAACCACAAACAAAAGCTACATTCATCATTGTGGCCCATGTCTATTCATGAAGCCTCCAATTTCCAATCTTTCTAGTTAAGTCTTCAATTTTTTAAAGGGAGTAAACGAAAGCCGGATTGAATCTGACCTCCCATTTTCGTTTCCCTAGTGCATGGTTTTAATCCCATGATACAGTACGAATATATAATATGTGCTATGCAGGTAAATCTTATGCAAGTGAAGTGAATAATATTATAATATTGATTTTAAATACTATGCAAATAAATATTTATTATGGTTTTATCAGTTTAACTATTTATAAATAAATATCTACTATTCACATATCATTAAGATTTAATACATGATTAAAGTTGTATATATTGATATTTTTATTTTATTAGAGTTGTATATAAAGTTAAAGTAGTTTTAGTTTGATGGGTAATGGTTTTGAAATACATGTTTTGTTTTTCATAACTTACAATATTATATGTCATATGTTTTTTTTTCTTCATTAAATATATGTTTTGTTTTTCAAAATTCACAATGTTATGTGTCATTTTATTTTAATAAAGTTTTAGAATTAATTAAACTATTAAATAAATCTATAAAACATGTTTATTAAAAAAATCTTTAAATAATATCAATTACTAATATTTAATGTAACATTATTTTGATAAAAAATAAAAAATTAATTAAAAAAATAAAGATGAAGAGTTAAAGCCAAGGTTAATGCAACCAGTTGTTAGAGTCACAGGCTTAGCCAAATAAAAAAAATAGTATAAATAGCTAGAAATAATATAATTATTTTCACAATATATTGTGAGAAATTAGTAATTATCATTCATTATAGCATTACAGATAGTGCAAAAAGACAACCAATTTCTCTTTATTGCAATGGGACTCAAAGTTGAGCTACTACAAGAACTCAATGTTTCACTAATTAACACTGCAAAGACAACCAATTTCACTAAGTTGAGCTACTACAAGAACTCAAAGTTGCACTAATTAACTAGTTGAATTGGACTCAAGAGATGCATAGTAGTTATCAATTTATTCTTAGACCTAGCCTATATAAAAGGTTAGGGCTTAGTCAATGCTTGAATCTTGGCCTTACTTTATAGCTTAGGGCTAAATAATTTCCTTAATTTTTATAAATAACTATGCAACAACTTTCTAAAAAACATCTTATATATACACTTTGTAGTAGTTATGAACTAAAAATACATCAACAAATATATGGTTTTATTTTTTAATATATAAGCATAATCATGAACTTAATAAAACATTTTTTAGAGAGAGAGAGAGAGAGAGAGAGAGAGAGAGGGCGCGAGAGAGAGAGGGAGAGAGAGAGGGAGAGGGAGAGGGAGAGGGAGAGGGAGAGAGCGAGGGGGAGAGAGAGGGAGGGAGAGAGAGGGAGGGAG
>LPNX010939526.1:39272-96965 GCA_001517045.1 Pseudotsuga menziesii
CAATTGTAGAGAGAAAAAAAATATCATTTCTTGTTTTTGCTGATTTAAATGCACTTATAAATAAACATCCAAGATAATATTCGTATTAGGCATGCTTAAACAATATTTTTTTCACAAAATAACGTTAAACAATATTTAGAAAGGGAAACTTGACTTCTAGTCACGTTTCTTTTATAATGATACTACACCTTTAACTAAAACTACTCGCGATCTTAGAGTGACTATGTATCATTTATAGAAAAAATTATGAGTTTAGTATTAAAATTAGTAAAATTAAAATAATGATATTTAAATTTAAAAAATATTTTATTCTCTAATTTTGTAAGGGGTGACATCTTTGAAAATTTCAAAGTTTACAACTACTTAAACATAAAATTAAGTTAAAAATTAAATTGGAATGAAACTCTTAAAAAGATTCAAGAGATGATCACTGGCCTTTGGAAATGAAAATAGACATGTCTAAATGACCAACTTTCGAACTCATAGAAGAAGAAAGATCATTATGAATATATGTCTAAATGATGAACTTTGGAACTCATAAAAGGAAAAAACTCAATTTTATGTCCAAGTTAATTTGGTTGTTTTATATAATTGTGAACTTTGGGATCACACTATCTATAACTAGGGTTGGAATAAAACTAACTAATTCTTAAAAACTTTAAAATTTAAACCAATACTCCTTACTTGATTTAGATAGAAACAAGTTTTAATTTCTCAAGTTGAGGAAGGTCAAACTTCCTTTTATTTCCTCTACCCTTAACACTAGAAACCAAAATTTAGGGTTTGATAGTGACTTTGAGGCTTGGCGTGACAATCAGAACACAAATAAAAACAAAGACATTTGCACAATGAATCTTACTAAAACTAATAAAACTGAAAATGTAGGAAATTGAATCACCTTTTGGAATATATATCTTCTATCTATTGAAAATTTTCATAACTAGCAAAAAAATTATTTTCATAACATTGGTCTTTTATTTTTGTGGCAAAATTACAAGGTATATGTCCATGTTGGTGCAATTTTGAGAGTCTAAATGATGGAATCAATATACAAACACTTGGAAATGAGTAGATAACATGTAGTACTATTGCACTATTATTAAAAAAAAAAATTATAATTAATTAATTTATTTATAATTATCTAAGTGATGAGATCAAAGAGAAACTGATAAATTTCACAGGCTTGGCGGATTTTTGGCTCCAAGAACATTTTTAAAAATCTTGATTAGTGTTGAACTTCTGGTTCACCCTTGTTAGGCCGGTTTGCAGGTGGATCGGTCGCTCGAGGAGAGATCTAGCTCGATCCTTTGCCGGTGGAGTGCGTGAGGAATATCGTTGAACGTTCTCTCCAAGAAGTGCTTCTTCTTTGGTTTGATGGGGATCGTAGCGGGCAAGTGTTTCTCTGAGAGATCTGAGAAATTTTCGTTGATCGTGCCCTCCAATAAGATATTAGTGTTTCTTCGCTGGTTTTATTTTTGTTGGGGATCGTAGCTGGCGAGTGTGACTTTGAGTGATTCGAGGCTTGATTTTTTGAGTCTGGGTGATCTTTCTTTTGGTTTTTTTTCAGGATCTTGCAGCTTCTGGTTCAAGGTGGAGGTTCTTTTTCAGTCTTCTGGTTGTGGGTGTCTGGTTCATGGACATCGGAGGGGGTTCATCCCCTCCAATTCCTCTAGAGATTGATGCCTTCAAGCGACTTGTTGTTTTTTATGGAAAGAGGAAGGGTAGCCCTATTGTACAACAATTTGTGAAGAAAGCAATTAACATTCCCTCCGTAGAATTGCTTGTTGAACGCCCCTGTCGGACTGCCTTGAATCTTGCTGAGCATGGGCTCATTGGGAAATTTACGGGTCTATGGCCTTCTCCTAAGGCAATTGACGGATGAGTACATCGAAATTGGAGGCCCCTGATTACAGAAGGTATTCGAAATCATTTTGTTGGCAAAGCTTACTATGTTTTTGTGTTTGATTCAGCAGAAGATCAAGACCTCATTTTCCAAAATGGTCCTTACTTTATGGGCCCTCAAGGACTATATCTGAATAAGTGGACTTCGGACTTTAATCCTACCCAAGACGTTCCTTCAGTCGTTCCTGTCTGGGTGAGGCTCCCCCACTTACCTTTACATTGATGGAATTCAGAATCTCTGGAAGCCATTGGGAATAAGTTAGGAAAATATATCAACAGAGCTAAAATGAAATAACAATACTCCTGTGCAAAAATATGTGTCGAAGTAGATCTAGAGATAGGGTTTCCTGAGGCAATCAAGTTTACCGTGGCTGAATGTTGACATTTTAGCAGCTTGATTATGAACAACTCCCTTTTCAAGTGTCGTCATTTCCATGGATATGGCCATTTTGATCGAAATTGTAAGAAAAAATCAGAAGAAGAAAATGAAAAAGAGAAGGTTGATCATTGGACACAAATTCAGAAAGTAGGCTCTTCCAAACAGGACAAAAGAATCAAAGGTAAAGAAGGAAACACAAGGAAAGGAACCATCCCATTTGAGAACAAAAAATCTAAATCTTAGGTTGTGGAAAAAATTGTATCATTAAACCCTTATGTTGTCTTAAGTCCATCTGAAGATTATAATCTTCATGTTCTTGAAGAGGGTGAAGTGCAACAAACAGATGTGTTCACAGATGAAGGTGAAGTAAACTCTGGACCACATGAACAACTTGGAACAACAACCTTAGATAGTTATTGTGCGGTTGTACACTTACATGAACTTCACAACTCTCCTGCAGGGATCATATCTTCTCCCTCTTATGCTGAAATTCTAAAGAAGAAATCGATCGATACTTCTGGGTCTTCAGAAGAAGATTCTATTGAGAAAATCACTAAAAAGGTTGGTAGGAAGTCTAGAAAGGAGGCCATAGAATAAGAAGTAGAGAGACTAAAAATGCAATGTAGTCAGGCTACAATTGAAATGTCGGTAGGAAGAATTAAAGCGGAATAGATCCCCAAAGGGAGGCCCAGCTCCCTCTTTATGAGGTAAATAATGCATATCAACTCGTGGAATTACAGGGGACTGGGGAATCCAAAAAAAAATAGAAGCAGTTAAAGATTTATTAAGAATGGAACCCTAAGATATTATCTTGCTCCAAGAGACAAAGATAGAAGAGGAAGCTCTTCTAACATTAAGTAACTCAAAGTGGAAAAAGAAAGCAGGTAAGGAGGTCAGTGCACGGGGTACTTCATGGGGTCTTGCAACCTTATGGTCTGAGGACAAGTTCCTTCTGAAAACTCGTTTGCTACTCAACATTGGATTTATAATGAACTTAACCATAAACTCGTTTGTTACGCAACATTGGATTTATAATGAACTTAACCATTCTTCAAGTAAGATTTCAATTACCCTCTTTAACCTTTATGTTCTAGTAAATTTTATAGAGAAAAAGGACTATTGGAATTCTCTATCAAATTTCATAAAATCAACACTCCCAAAAATATCATAGTGGCAGGGGATCTCAATATAATTTTAGACCCTAATGAGAAAAAAGGAGGTGTAAGGGGTAAAGATCCTCTCTTGGAAACAATGGAGTCTTTGCTATGTGCTCGTGATCTTCTTGATTTCAAACCCAAGTCTGGTCGTTACACTTGGTCCAATAATAGAGTAGGGGCTACCAGTATTTATGCTCGATTAGATAGATTTCTTGTCCAAAGCTCTTTTATGGAGGGGAAAATATTAATTTCTTCCAAAATTCTACCTGAGTTGACACCTAACCATCATCCCATCTCCTTGGTGATGGAAGAAGAGGAAGATCTAGGCCTCATACCATTCTGATTCAGGCCTCTTTGGATCGAGAGAGAAGGCTTATGGGAAACAGTGACACAAGCTTGGTCTTAGTATATTGAAGGACCCCCCTGCTTTGTTTGGGAGCATAAACTCAAGTGTTCTAAGTCCACTCTAAAAGCTAGGTTAAAAAACCTCTCATTACTCCAATGAGCAGAAGGCAAGACAAAGTGTAGATTTTAGCAGAGATTCAACTAGGTGTGGAGGAATCATAAATCACCAAATCAATACTAGTTACTGAGTAGGCCGCACAACTTAATTCCTTCCTTTCCTTTCATCAGGAAGAGGAGTGTCTGTGACCTAAGTCCCGTTGTCTTTGGCTGTAATCGGGTGATAAAAACTCTGCCTTTTTTCACAGATAATGCAGACCTCTTTTATCTAGAAATCATATCTCTGAAATTTATTCTATGGAGGGTGAAGTCAAAGGTCACACGCAATTACAATAGCCTACAAAAAATCATTTTCATAATTTGTTTCAAGAGGACGGCATTACAGATGACGAAGTTAATGCTAAGTGCTTGTCTGATATTCCTACTTTAGTCAGTTCAAAGATAAATGTTGGACTAGGGAAACCTTTTTTTGAAAAGAAAATAGTGGATGTCATTTGGGCAATGGAGTCGGATAAAGCTCCCGGGCCGGATGGATTCTCTATCCATTTTTATAGAGTTTTTTGGAATGTAATAAAAAATGATCTTATCCGCATGATTTCAGCCTTTCATAAAAAATCCAAAGTGGGAGGGTATACCAATTACACTTTCCTTGATTTAATTCCCAAGGAAGTAAATCATGTAAACTTTGAGAGATTTCGACCTAGCTCGCTTTGTAACGCCTCCTACAAAATACTAGCCAAACTCTTAGATAATAGAATTAAGCCTTTGTTAGGAAATATAATTTCTCCTCTCTAGGGGGGTTTGTTAAAGGAAGGCAACTCGTTGATAACGTTATTCAAGTGCAAGAAGCTCTTCCCTCCAGTTTTCAAAGGAAGGAGAACGGCATCATCATCAAGTAGGACATGAAAAATGATTTTAACTGTGTTAAGCTTTCCTTTCTCTATAAAGTCTTACTCTCTTTTGGTTTTAGTACTGAATTCGTTAGTTTGATAAAATCCTGCACAGATAGGCCCTGGATAGCACCCCTTGTCAATGGTAGACCAACAAAAATTTTCCAAGCTTCAAGAGGACTCTGACAAGGGTGTCCTTTGTCACCTTTTCTTTATATTTTGATGGTTGAATCTTTAAGTAGAAAGATTTCAACATAATTGGTTGCACGCTCTATCCCAGTTATAAAGGCAGTAAGAGAAGTGGTTCCTATAAATCACGCCCTCTTTGCAGATGATTCCCTTCTTCTGGGAGGGGCATCCTTAAATATTGCTCGGGCCTTCAATGAAATTTTACAAAAAAATTGTTCAACTACAGGAGCTCTGATTAACAAAAGAAAGAGTGTTTTTTATGGTTGGAATGTAGACCATTAGATAATTTTCCAAATATCTCGCTTCTTGGGATTCCCTGGTTTTGATATGTGGGATAAGATCAAATATTTGGGCCTTCCATTAACCTTGGGACCAAGTCCTCCTTCGCTTTGGCTTGAAGTGATAAGTAAAATAAAAACAAAAATAGTTGCCTTGGGTGGTCGATGGTTAGCTAAGGCTGGGAAGTTGGTTCTGATCAAGGCGGTCCTTTCAACCCTCCCCATCTTCCAGTCTTCTCTACTTCTTACTCCCAATACTATCTTGGATCATATTTCCAAGTTGCTTCGGGATTTTCTTTGGAATGGTGGAAAAGGTAATCAGAATAGGGTGCATCTAGTAAGCTAGGATATTCTCAAAAGACCTATTACAGAAGGTGGATTGCAAATTCATGATCTTGGATTGGCTAATCTGGCTTTGGGAGGTAAAATCATTTGGCAATTGTATGCAGATAAAAACCATCCGATAAGTAAGATCATTTGGATGGAATATCTTAAGGGAGGATCTTTGAGAAATTTAAAAACTGCTAATACACCTACAGGCACAACAATTTGGAACTTATGCAGAAGAGGAATAGATAAATTTCAACAATAGCTTTATAGAATTCCTGGAAATGAGAAGCGGGTCTTTTTATGGGATGATCAAATCTTAGGAAATTCTCATATCTCCATTGTTTTCTCGTTAACAGAGATAAGGTTATGGACGATTAATAAAGGTCTTCTTTGGCTTGAAGACATTTTTATTTGGGATAGCGCTGGGAATTAGGTTGGTTGGTCTTTTCCGGAGATCCCAGTTCATCATCTTTCCCAACAGAAATTACTGATTGCATTTCTCTCTGGTCTTCCACCAGTTCACTTTTCTTCTAAAGATAAATGGGGTTAGGGCCGGACTGGAATTTACTCAGCTGCTCAAGGCTTCTCTGTTTTGCAAACTCCTTATGTTTCTTGTCTATCACCTATGTGTTGGAAGTCGGTTTGGTCTCCTTTCAGTCTTCCCAATGTGAACTTCTTCTCGTGGTTGCTCATGCATAAAAGGGTATTGACTGGTGAAAATCTGACTAAACGTGGGTTTAATGGACCATACAGGTGCTGCTTTTGCAAATCTGCCACATAACATCAGATCACTTATTCATTGACTGTCAGTACACGTAAAATGTGTGGGAGGTTGTTCTCCATCGTATGAACATTGTCCTTCCTTCTCAATCGGCAGTTGTCCCAACATATATCTCTTGGAAAGAACAATTACGTGAGATAAATGGGAAAAACTCAGATTTTATTAAAATCTGGATATCAGTTCCAAAAGCTATATGGTGGAAACTGTGGTTGGCCAGAAATGACTGGATCATTAACAATAACCCTTCGAATCCCAGTGATGTGGCAATCAAAGCGAAAAATCTTATTAAGGAATCAATAAGCAATTTAGCTTCAATCTCCTCTTCGCCTCCAATTATATCAGTTTGGCTGGGATCTTGTGGGTTTGAGAGAAAGACAATAGTATTAAACCGGTGTCTACTCCTCCTTGGTGATTGAGAATGAGTGTTGTAGTCTTTGCAACGTGGTGGAAGAGCAACAATTCAGCTTCTATTTTCTTTGATGGTGCATCCAAGGGGAACCCTGGGATAGCTAGTGTTGGGGGGTTGATTATATCCCTAGACGGAATGATTGAAACTTGTTTGCTGGGGACTAGGAACAAGTTCAAATAATCAGGCAGAAATCCATAGTATTCTTAAGGCGTGCTAGATTGCAAAGGAGAATTGATATAAGTCTATTCAAATTTTTGGAGATTCAGAGTTGTTGATCAAATTGCTAAACTCTGAAGATCATTTTAATAATCCTTCTTTGAATAAAACCCTGCAGCGAATCCAAAATATTTTAAATGCTTTTGAAAAGGTTACTTCTTTTCATATTCTGCGAGAGCGAAATAATTAAGCAAGCTCCCTGGAAAATAAAGCATGTCTGTTATTACAAGGAAATATAAGCATCAAAGGATATTCCAACACTTTCCATCTGCTTCCTTAATTGAGGTTCAATAAGCAGTGAGATGTCATTGTGGGAGAAATATTTTTTCTGTAATAATTTTGGTCTTCTCCAAGAATACCTTATGCTCTTTTTGTATATGGTTGATTATCAATTGCTAAATCATACCCAATTTTATTCATAAATAAATAAATAAAATTATCCGTTTGAGTTATAAAAAAAAAGTGATGAGATCTTGAAAGCAATTCACCAAGTGTTGGTGCAGCTTTTGAAGGTATTAATGTAATGATAAATGATTAGATTTTCTATGAAGTGTAGAGGTATGTTTCTAGCAGTGCAACATATAATTCTTTAGTGAAACGGTTGAGAAATGAAAATCATTATGATATAAACATCAACATGTTTTTTTTTTGAATGAGTTACATCACAAGATACACACACACACACACACACACACATATATATATATATGAAAAAAAGATTTATACGTCTATAGTTTCATCAACTAATATTATATGTAACACACTCTAGTGGGCCTTGAATCATATACATATTGAGAAAAGATTTAAAAAAATGCTACACTAGCCGTGGTTTAGCCAATTCCATAAGACTCCACGTTTGTTTACTCTAAAGTTCAATCCATAGTAGACACTCAAGCTTAGAGATGACATGCAATTTTGTGAGTAGTGCTATAAGTGTTACATAACAAATGCATGTTATGTTTAAATTAAAAAAAAATCTCACACTATCTCAACTCTTGCAAAGTGTGTATATGATAATAGAACACTACACATTCACGATATGAAAAACATCAAAATACATTTGATAGATCTTAGGTGCATGATGAAACCGTTGCACCCACATTCTCACTCAAAGGCTAAACCACATACAAAGGTTATTTGTGGTGAATGGACGCCTCCTATATGGCTCTCGAATTTTATAAGTTTTTGATAGGGTATAATATCCATGTAATCTTGTTAAACAAATCAATAACTAAATTACAGATATCACTTGAGCCTTTGCAGCCATGACCCAATTGCTGAACCCTAGCCACCTTGCTATGGGTTTCATCTGGCTATGTTATGGATCCTCCTAATTCTGATCCTGGCGAGCGTAGAGCCTAGATGGACATTGGGTTTCAGCGAGTGCTTGTTGCACAGCCCCCCTGTAAACCCTCCCCAGTCGATGCTCGATTCGTGAAAAGAGTAGAAGCCTCAGAAGTCAATATCTCATCCTCAGCCTCCAAGTCTAAAGCATTCGCATTGCATGAAAGAGGATTAGTTGGGCAATTTACAGGCCTTTGGCCTTCCCCCCGTTCCATCGAAACTTGGCTAAACAAAAACTAGAGATCTCTGATACAAGGTGAAGTGCAACAAATCTTCTGCGGTCGGGGATTTTTAATTTTTCTTTTTGAGAAAAAAGAGGACAGGGACCTCATATTCAAGAATGGACCTTATTTCATGGGACCGAGAGACATGTATCTTAATAAATGGGATCTATCCTTCGATCCAGAAAAAGATATACCCTCCTCAATTTCGGTTTGGGTGAAACTTCCTCACCTTCCTATTCATTACTGGAGTGACGAAGACCTAAACTCTATAGGGAATACCCTCGCGAAATATATTGATAAATCGGATCCCAAACCCCCAATGTTCTCTTGTGCCAGAATCTGCATAGAGGTGGATTTAGAGAAAGGGTTGCCTGAAGCTATAAACGTGTCGATGGATGGCTGGAATCATCTGCAAATAGTTGATTACGAACATATACCCTTCAAATGCAAGACCTGCGATGAATATGGGCACTTCAGAATATTTTGCCCCAGAAAAGCCCAGCCAGAGGAAGGGGAATTCCCAAAAGAAGAATGGAACGAAGTGCATAAGAGAAAAGGGAGCAAAGCAGGACCAAGCCAGACATCACTAGCAAAGAAAAAATCAAATGAAAATAGATTTCAAGCCCTTGAAACAGCAGAAGATGAAGGAGCAGTAATAGTAGAAAAAGAAAGCAAGAAAAATATAGAGGAAGCTAAAAAAGACGAGCCAGTGCTCATGGAAATAGGGCAGGAAGATAATTTCATCCCCACTCTCCCCCAGCAAGCGTATATAGAGGTCCTTCCAAAATATTCCTAGAACTTCAGAGGATCGGTAACCAGGTCTAAGGGAAAGGCTCAAACGGAAAAAACTTTAGAAAGCAGAGGAGAAGAACTGGAACAAACAAGCAAAAAAGGGACAAAACCCAATAAAGTCATAAGGGAAATAGAAGCAAATAGAGAAAAGGCAGCATATAAACAATCAAGCCTGGACTATCTTGTAAGACCACTTCACAGGGAAAAGAATCCATCAGAAATGCATGAAAATAGAAAAGATAGAGCTCTACCCCATTCTTCTAAGAAATAATGAAGCTTGTCTCCTGGAACTGCAGAGGGTTAGGAGGAAACAGAAAGTGGAGGAAGTAAAAAGAATAAAACAAAGTGAATCAATGTCTATCCTCGCTAGCTAGGAGACAAAATGCAATCTGAAGACTGCTTAGAAGCAATGAAAAAAATCTGGAAAAATGGTCATGGAGCTGCTGTTAGTTCCTAGGGGGCTTCAGGAGGCATAGTTACATGGTGGGACGCAGCCTCTTTTAATCTCGTCTCTAAAACTAAAAACCGACACTGGCTATTTGTTGAACTTGAAGATCTCAATACACAAGAGATTCTTTCGATTGGAAATGTTTATGGCCCAACCCTTCACGACCAAAAGGAAGATTTATGGGACTAGTTGGATTCTGAAAAGCTTGGGAAGCTGCAGCAAACTTGGATTATAGCTGGGGATTTCAACACCACAATATCCCCAGAAGAGAAAAGAGAAGGCTCTATAGTTCGAGATCCCTTTGGAGAGAGGTTGGAAGATCTCATGAATACTTGGAAAGTTATAGATATCAAACCTAAAAAAGGTAAATACACCTGGAGCAATCAGAGGTTTGGGTCAGGCCACATTGTTGCTAGATTGAACCAGATTCTCGTAAGCTCTTCCTTCCTATATCTCAATTCATCCTCCTTTGACTATTCTCCCATTCGCTATCTCAGACCATAGGCCTATCTCTCTTGACATGTCCCCTATTGGAAACCTTGGACCTCTTCCCTTTAGGTTCTCGAATCTCCTCCACCTGGGTAAAGGAGCCTGGGTTTGTCTAAATAGTCTAGAGCTCCTGGAACTTTTTGATCCAAGGTTCCCTTGGCTACATTTGGGAACAAAAGCTATCTAACACCAAGAAAGGGCTCAAGCTTTGGATAAAAAACCAAACCCTCATAAACAAAAAAAGAAAAGGCTTCTCTCCTTAGCAATATTAAGGATATCTAGAATCAAATGGAAACTTTTGAGATCACCAAATCCCTGCTATGACAAGAAAAAGAAGTCAGCAAGAATTTGCAAACTATACTTCGCAAAGAGGAAGAAGAAGCTCGCCTTAAATCAAGATGTCTTTGGCTAAAAGCAGGTGATCAAAATTCAAAAATTTTCCACAACTAGTGCAAAGAGCACAACAGAAAGAACGCCATAAAAGAGATCACTTCTGAAGAAGGAGTCAAAATCTCTGATACAGAAGAAATAAAAACTGAGATCAAAAATCATTTCGAAGATCTTTACATTGAAGAAGAAGTCGTTCAGGAAGAATAATTAAAGAATCTTAGTGATGAGATTCCTAATCTTCTGCAGCAAGACATTGGATTTCTAACGCAAAATGTTGCTCTGGAACAAATCACCAAGGTTGTTTGGTCGCTTCATCTAGACAAGGCCCCCGGGCCTGATGGTTTCACTATCAGCTTCTATAGGAGTTGCTAGAACATCATTAAAAAATATCTTCTGAGAATGATAATATGGACCCAGTCTAGAGATAAAATAGGGGGAGCCACCAACTCCACCTTCCTTGCCCCCATTCTGAAAGAGAGAAATCCTTATTCTATAAAAAGGTACAAGCCGGTCTCCTTAGGCAATTCCTCTTACAAAATACTCCCCAAGATGATCTCCAACAAACTAAAAAAGGTAATCCCCCTAATCATCTTAGAGAATCAAGGAGGTTTTATAGCTGGTAGGCAGATCTATGATAACATTCTCCTGGTGCAAGAAGCGATCCACTCCAACAAAGTTCAAAAAGAAGCAGGAATGGCTATTAAGCTAGATCTTGCCAATGAATTCGATAGAGTAAGGCATTCCTTCCTTTATAAGGTTTTAGACATATTTGGATTCCCTCCCCCCTTCGTTACATGGGTAAAATCGTGCATAGATATCCCTTGGATGGCACCTCTGGTCAATGGGAGGCCCACTGCTTTTGTCCAAGCTAAGAGAGGGATTCGACAAGGTTGTCCAATGTCGCCCTTCCTATACATTCTAATCACATATGCTCTCAGCAGAAGGCTTAATAGGCTTAAAAACAAAGAAATTTTTCTTGGCATCTCATTCGTGAGAGGAGTGCAAGCCATCAACCACGCACAATTTGCTGATGACACCATTTTACTTGGAAGTGCGTCCACTCAAATTGCAAGAAGGTTCAAAAAGTATTTGGACTTGTTTCTCAAAGTTTCTGGAAGCAAATTAAACTCCAAGAAATCTTGGCTTTATGGCTGGAACTGCTCACCATCAATCCTTAGCGAAATTGCCCAGATAGTGGGAATCAAGGTGAATATAGACTGTACTTCTTTCTTATATTTGGGTATTACCATCTCTAAGTGCTCCAGTAACTCCCAATCATGGAATCCCATCATTCAAAAGATAAAAAACAAATTGCAAGCTTGGGGAGCATGTTGGCACAATTTAGCAGGAAAGCTAACTCTGATAAAATCCATCCTTTCCTCTTATCCTATATTCACGTTCGCCATTTTCTTAGCTCCCAAGTCCATCCAAAATGACATTATCAAAGAGCTCATAAAATTTATGTGCCAAGGAGGGAAAATCCTGGGCAAAAAGTTCAACCTGGTAAACTGGAGCAAGGTTTTAGAGGAAAAAAATAGAGGAGGGTTTGGAATCAGAGGCCCTGGATTGATAAACCAAGAAATGGGTGCAAAGCTGGTCTGACACTTCATATCAGGAAGGAAGGAGTGGTGGAAGGAGGTCCTCAGGAAAAAGTATCTTAAAACTCCAAGATCAAGGAGTCTAGAAATCGAATGGAAAGGCAAAGGCTCGTCCATTTGGCACCTATGAAAAAACTATGTTGGTCTAATCAAATACAATAGTTACTGGATTCCGGGAAATGGGAAAAAAATTAACCTCTAGAACGATAAGGTTCTCGGGCTCAGTCCCATTGATGAAGCCAATCTTTCCAATCTTAAACTCTGGATGCAAGAAATGGGGTATAATAGGCTCTACGATATCTCATCTTGGGATAATAGTGGGAATTGGAAGGAATGGCAAATTTTGCAGCCCCCAGAGCATCTTGAATAATAATACAAAACCTTTACCTCCCTCCTGTATGGCAGGTCTCCCTGAAATACCCAAGATCGAGATATCAAAGGATAGGGAATTCATGGGAACTACACAGTAAAAGAAGGCTTCAAAATTCTAAAAAGCAATGATGGCAACCAAAACGCAACCAGCTGGAATAAGGTATGGAACCCTGACTTTATCCCCAAAGTTAACATATTCTTTTGGCTATTAGCTCAAAACAAATTGCTCACTGCTGATGATTTAAGAAAAATAGGATTTGAGGGGCAATCAAGATGTCCACTTTGTTCCACCCACAGCGAAACTGCTCTTCATCTTTTTATAACATGTCCAGTGGCAATCCAAGTCTGGGAATGCTCCCTTGGATCCCTGGCCATCAAAGGGTGGCTCCCAAGCAACATTTCAGACATGGTTTCAAACTGGAAGACCTTCTATCCCGGAAAGACAGGAGCGAAGCCCACTATGCTACGCATGTGGAACAATATACCAAAAAATACTTGTTGGCAAATTTGGCTGTCAAGAAACAGAGCAATTTTTGATGGGAACAAGCCTGATCCTAGGCGCATTGCTATCAAAGTACAGAACATGATTTCTGAAAAGTTGAACAGCAAGCAAATCATTTTCAAAGAAGTAGAAAAACTTAGCCCTCCATAAGTAACCTTTTGCAAAAATTCATGCTTGTAGAGATCCCCTCAAACCAAACTCCTTCTATCATATTGGGAAATCCAGAAAGATAAGGAAGAATTCCATCAATGGAAAAAGACTCTTCATTGCCATACTCTCTTCTTCGATGGAGCATCGAAAGGCAATCCAGGGAAGGCAGGTGCGGCACTCACCTTGTTATCCATGTATAGATGACCTTCTCTCCCCTACGAGGCACTCACCTTGTTGTTAAGGAGACGATAATATACCACCCAGGCCTAATTGTTGATCCACACTAACGCAAGGTAACCATAGTGGCCAAACTTAAGGCATCTCTAAGGAGCATTTATGAGTGGAAGGAAGTATTTCCAAGTCTTCTTGATTGGAACATTGGCCCCATCGTCGGTAGAATTGGCTTGTTGTTACCTCTATTAGTCGGCTATTATGTGGATTCCACTATCACCAACATATGTGCTTTTGGGAGGCCCATTTACATTTGAGAGGAAACTGCTACAAAATGGTTGATGGTTCCCAAGTAGCATCTTCTTGTGAAGTATACTTCCACAAAATCAAAACTTCATGGATAGTGCATTAATGTAGCTACCACCCTCGACTGTCAAAATTTGACTATGGTTGGAGCCAAATTGAGCCTTCTTCATCCAATTCTAGTAATGTAGTCTAAACTTGACAATTCTAACCCAATACCTTCTTCAAATATGGCACATGAAATACTGGTAGATATTGGAGTGTAATGGGAGTGTTAATTTGTAGGCCACCTAACCAATGTGTTCAACAATAAGATATGGACCATAATACTTTGGTGTAAGCTTTTGAACTTTGGTTGATCTCTATTGACCACATTACATAATTATGAGCATTGTTGGTGGAACCATGAGTAATTATTATGAAACCAAGGGCGTTGTTGGTGGAACCATGAACATTATTTAGAACCATGAACAATGTTTGGTGAAACCATGAGTAATGGTCATAAGATGGTGGAACAATATATGGAGCCTTGAACAAAGTTGGAACCATGAACATTTGGTGAAATGACCAACTATAAAAATGTTGAAGTTTATGGAACCATGAACATATTTGGTGGCGAAATATTGGACATTTGGTGGTTGAATCTTAAACAAAGTTAATGGAACCATGAGCATTATTGGTGGAACTATGAGCTCTATTTATGAAACCATAACCATTTTTTGTGGAACCACGAGCTCTATTTATGGAACCATGAGCACTATTGGTGGAACCATGAGCACTGTTGTTGGAACCATGAGATCTATTTATCGAACCATGAGCATTATTGGTGGAACCATGAGTAATGGGAGACCTGTTTGTGTATTGTCTAGGGAATCACAAATATTGTTCACCAAGTTCTAGGGACTCACCTTTGGTCTTAGGAGTTGACATAAATTGTTTAAGAAGCTAGCATGTGGTGGCATTGAGCTCTAGCTTCTTCCACGGTTGTGGCTCATTATACCATGATCCATGAATTTATCACGTGCATACTTAAATGAATACAAACCACTAAATAATTAAAGCATAAATAATAGAATAAATTGTTAGAAAACAAGACCGCAGAGTAATAACAGATATATAGTTAAAACAATAAACAAGATGCAAAACACATTAAAACATTACAGAGAGACACAGATATAACGTGGTTCACCTAAACGATAGGCTACGTCCACAAAGAAATTTCCAGTCCTTTTATTACAGTCCAGAAAGATGAAGGGATACAGCTTGCAGCAAAATCGTTGCACTTCCTCTTCATGCTCTCACAGTCTCTCCCACACAATCACAGAGATTGTTTACAATACAAAATAATACCATACACAGTCGTGTTACAATGCTTTCTTTTATAGGGAAAATACCATGGGAAAATACTATGGTTAACCCAATACCATGGGTCCGCAAAACTATTGGCCAACACACATCCCAAGGTAGGGGGAATGAGTGTACAGTACACCTGGGATACAAACACAACTGAATAATATCTCTGGATTTGGAAGATCAGGCTCCACAACCAACAATCTCCCACTTGGAGACTGACCACAACAACTCCACCGTTGCTGCTCTTATTGGACTATGCTCTGGACCTTGGACTTTGCAAATTTCTTATTTTCACCTTCATGCTTGAAGACCAACAGAAACTAAGCAGGAACTCAGTTTCTTTTTGGTTACTCCCTTTGTCAACATGTCTGCAAGATTCTGGCTAGTATGTATCTTTTCCAGTTTTAACAGTTCTTCATCTAGAACAAATCTTATGAAGTGGTACTTGAGTTGTATATGTTTAGTACTTGAATGAAAGGCCAAGTTCTTTTCAAGATGAATGGCACTCTGACTGTCACTATATAGCCTACTATTCTCCTGCTTCTTACCCAATTCTTCCATGAACCTTTGCAACCAAATGATCTCCTTACTAGCTTCTATAGCAGCAACATACTCTGCTTCCGTTGTTAAAAGTGCAACAACCTATTGCAGTTTTGAAATCCAACTTACTGTTCGTTATCTAGCTTCTTGAAATAAACATAGTGGTCAGAATGACATCTATCATAACCTTGTTCTGTCATAAACTTATCAAATTTCAAATACCACTACCTTGGAGCTTACTTCAAGCCATGCAAGCTCTTCTTCAACCTGCAAACCAAATTCTCCTTCCCTTTGACCTCATACCCTTGTGGCTGTTGCATATAAATATCTTCCTCCAAATCCCCATGGAGAAAGACTGTTTTTACATCTAACTGTTCAAGATGCAAATATTCTACCGCCACTAGACTTAAAATAGTTCTAATTGAATTCATTTTAACAACAGGAGAAAATATTTCATCAAAGTCTATACCTTTATTTTGTGCAAACCCCTTTACAACAAGTCTAGCCTTATACCGCTTCTTTCCTCCATCTTCTTTCTTCAACCTGTAAACCCATTTATTCTGCAATGCCCTTTTTTTCTGCAGGCAACTTATCCAAATCCCAAGTCTGGTTTCTTACCAATGAGTCCATCTCCTCATCCATGCCTTGCTCCCACTTATTTCTAGTTTCTATCTGCATTGCTTCTTCAGAACATTCTAGTTCACCAGAATCAATCATCAATAAATAATACAGTGAAGGAGAGAATCGTTCAGAGGGTCTGCTTAACCTGGTAGATTTTCTTACATTTGCAGGAGTTTCAGGTACCTGTTGCTGCTCTTGATTTTCTGGTGCCTTTGGAACTTCATTTTCTTTGATTTCATCAAGCACTGTTTACTCTGTGTTTTCCTTTTCTTCTTTCTTTCCCTGGAACTGATCTTTGTACATGACCTTTTCATTGAATACTACATCTCTACTCCTAATGATTTTGCGATTTTTAAGATCCCATAAGCGATAACCAAAATCATCAACCCCGTATCCAATAAAGGTACATTTCTTGGATTTAACCTCAAGCTTTGTTCTATCATCTTTATCAATACGGACAAATGCTTCACAACCAAAAGTTCTGAGAAATGAGTATTTTACCTGTTTACCTGTCCATGCCTCCTTTGGATTGCCACCATCCAAAGCGCTTGAAGGCCCTCTGTTTATTAAATAAACAACAGCGTTTACAGCATCAGCCCAAAACTGTAAGGGAAACCCTGCATACAATCTCATACACCTTGCACGCTCCATGATCATTCTGTTCATCCTTTCTGACACATCATTTTCTTATGGTGTTCCAGGGACTGTCTTCTCTCTGCAAATCCCATTGTGTGAACAGTAATTGTCAAACTCCTTGCTACAGTACTCGCCTCCATTATCAGATCTGAGACATTTCAACCTTTTTCCTGTCTCATTCTTAGCCAAAGCTTTCCACTTCTTAAAAGTATCAAACACATCAAAATTTTGTCTAATGCAATAAACACAAGTTTTTCTAGTTGCATCATCAATAAAAGTAACAAAATAATGAGAGCCACCAAGAGATTGTACCTAAGCTGGTCCCCATACATCTGTATGGACAAGCTCTAACTTTTCACTCTTCTTTTGTTTCCCAACCCTGATAAATCTAACTCTCTTATGTTTTCCATAAACACAGTTCTCACAGAATTCCAAACTTACCTGCTTCAGATCTAGAAGCAATTTCCTTGAGTGGAGAATCTGCATCCCCTTCTCACTCATGTGGCCAAGCCTGTGATGCCACAACGCCACACCTATTTCTGTGGACGCTACATAGATAGAATAATCAATATTATGAGGACATAAATATAACGTACCTACCCTATCTCCTTTTTCTATTACCAGTGATCCTTTAGTGATCTTCCACCACGTTTCTCCAAATGTAGAGAAACAACCGCTATCTCCCAACTGCCCTGTTGAGATCAGATTTCTTTTCATAGCAAGAATGTGCCTTACATCCTTTAGCATCCATTCACTTCCATTATTTAACTTAATCCATACCTTACCCTTTCCAACAATTTTACATGGTTCATCATCCCCCAATAAAACATGTCCAAAATCACCTTGAACATAATCATGAAAGAATTTCCTATGGGGTGTAGCATGACATGAAGCCCCTGAATCTACTACCCAGTAATCGCTATTATTATCTAATGCAAGAATCAAAGCATCTTGTAACACATCACCTGCTACATTCGCTTCCTGAGTAGTCTCTTGCTGCATCTCACCTTTCTTCTTTTTTGCTCGGCAGTATTTCTTCAAATGTCCTTTCTTACCACAGTTCCAACACTCTATTTTTCCAAATCTGGACATGGATATTCCCTTTTTAGATTTGCTGCGATTTCCTGGGCTCCTTCCTCTCTCGTTTTGTCTCCCTCTGCTCTCCATGGTCAACGCACTACCTGATGTCTCACCTATGCTTTTACTTCGCATTTCCTCGCTAAGAATAACACCAACAACATCATCAAACTTAAGAGTGTTTGAACTAGCGACCGAGTTACTTACAGCCATGACCAAGCTATTCCAGCTTTCTGGAAACGAGCACAAGATTAGAAGAGCCCTAACCTCATCATCAAAGTTCACTTTTACAGAACTTAACTGACTGGTATGTGTATTAAACTCATTTAAATGGTCAGCAATAGATCCACCTTCCGACATCTTCATATTAAATAAACGCTTCATTAAAAATACCTTGTTAGAAGCCGAGGGTTTTTCGTAGAGCTTACTCAATGTGCTCATCACACCCTTTGTTTTTTTTTCTTTCGAAATATTGAATGCCACCGACGAATCCAGGAACAGGCGTATTGTTCCCAACGCCTTTTTGTCAAGAACCTCCCATTCTTCATCCTTCATAGTCGTCGGTTGTTTTGCTTTTTCGCCCAACGACAGGTACAGATCCTTCTGGTAAAGATAGTCCTCCATTTGCATCTTCCATAACTGATAGTTTTGACCGTTAAATTTCTCAACCCTAAACTTTTATTCTTCCGCCATTGCTCCCACTCGAACCAGGAACCCTTCTTTCCTGCGAGTTTACCAACCAAATAGACCTTTTGGCTCTGACACCAATTGTTAGAAAACAGGACCGCAGAGCAATAACAGATATATAGTTAAATCAATAAACAAGATGCAAAACACATTAAAACATTACAGAGAGACACAGATATAACGTGGTTCACCCAAACGATGGGCTACGTCCACAAAGAAATCGCCAGTCCTTTTATTATAGTCCAGAAAGATGAAGGGATACAGCCTACAGCAAAACTGCTACACTTCCTCTTCACGCTCTCACAGTCTCTCCCACACAATCACAGAGATTGTTTACAATACAAAATAATACCATACATAGTTGTGTTACAATGCTTTCTTTTATAGGGGAAATACCATGGGAAAATACTACGGTTAAGCCAATACCATGGGTCCGCAAAACTATTGGCCAACACACATCCCAAGGCAGGGGGAATGAGTGTACAGTACATTTGGGGTACAAACACAACTGAATAATATCTCTGGATCTGGAAGATCAGGCTCCACAACCGACATAAATTGCAATTAGGCCTAGTTGGCTCGATTGAGAGGAGTCTTATTCTCTCCACTTAGGATCAATTTTGGAAAGTGACATGCTAAGCTCTTAATGAGATGTGTATCTCACAAATACAATAAATAAATAATAGAAATTGCAAAGGAAATATTTGAAACGTTAGACATCTCACTTCATCATTACAATAATAATTATGAGGGTTACATATTGTTGACACAAGTAAATACCCTCCATCAACCATGCACTTTTACTTAAGAGAGGAGCCAAATGAAAAAAAAAACCTAGAACTTATAACATAAATACCATTAGTTACGTTTTATGAAATTAATTTTAAACACATTACGATAAAATTGTTAAATACAATTCTATGTTAAGTAAACATAGGCATATATAAAGTATACAACATAAATTAATTTAATTAATAAACAAAATATATAAATTTTCAAATAATTTATAATTTAATAAAGGAAAATTTATAATATTGCAATTCCACATCCATTTGTCAACAAAGAAAATAGAAAACAAAAAGAAATATCATATACACTGCAATAGTCTACTTCATATACAGATTTATAGAATATCATCAAAATCTTGGTAATCAATGGCCTCTCAATTGCCTTTGCAGGTAACTTACATGTCAAGAAAAAAAGATCTTTATTTACATTCATTTTATCTATACATAAAATGAAAGCATGGAAGATGAAACATGTTAGATCGTTAACTCTTTAAATAATTACCTTTGTTGTGAAGAATCTTGCTCTCTAGCTTTTTTTCAAATCTTTTGTGTATTCTCTCCATGTATCATAAACTTTGTAATTTCATGAAACCATAGAAAAATGGGTTGCTCAATTGTTGCATAATGTAGAGTTATGATATGTTTCGCTGTAAAAATAATAATCCATTTTAAAAATGAAGGTTTTCTATTTCATATTTCCTGAGATGGAAATGTTAATAAATAACCTATTAGAAATTGAATGTTTTTTTTTTGCATATTTCGGTAAGGATTGAATCTTCCTTTTCCCTAGCTCAAATCGGAACCTTGAACATTAAACATTTAAAAATGCAGCAAAACCAACATGAACGCGTAGAGCTCATTGAGTCGATTCCAACAGCATTCGTTTCACTCATAACAGATTCTGTATGGAAACGTTATTCAGTTTTGAACCTTCATCTAAACATCATTTTCTTCTCAGAATTGGGCAAAAAGAAGAGCATGTGACACCACTGCAAGGATGACAAGAAGAGCATGTGACACCACTGCAAGGATGACACATGTCATACGTATTATATGGTTCCTATGTGGCATTCGATGTGGCATCACATGTGGAACAATCCCAGGACAACACATGGCCCAATCCAAGCGTGGCGCATGTCCGCTAGAGAAAGGCCAAAATTCGATAGAGCGACCCATAATCACTCAATGAGGATACAACCATTAACCTCATATAGCAATAACTAATGAATTTACCAACTCCTCCAACCATGGTAGTTATTATATATCTAGAAAATAATATATTTAACTTGTATTAATGGTTACGTTGGGGTAAAGAGGGGGCCGAACAGTCCGAGCAACCAAGAACTTATATATATATATATATATATATATATATATATATATATATATATATAGTTCAACCACAAATCACAACACACCACAATAATCACAGATTAAACGCCAAAAGGGGGGAGCCGGTGGGTTTGGCCCCGGGTCTCCCTGTTCGCAGCACAACGGATTACGATGGAGCCACAGGAGTGGTTCTTGATATCACCTCGACCCCCCTCTATTTAACCTTGAATTTTGATCCAAGTCGGAGGAGCAGACCTGGAATTTGACGTTCCACAAAACGTTTTTTTCATTTTTACGCATATTTGACATGTAAATTTGTTATAAACACGTCAACATTGATAGGTAAAAAATATTTGAAACGTCAATTTGACGTTTATGAATTTAGATCACCCGTCAAAATTTTTAATACCTATGTTAAGTACGAAAACTTAGCTAACAGTCATTGGCATTGTGTTGGGTTAGCTTCTGGATTGCTCTTAATTTCTAGTTAATCCAGGAACACATAAATGCTAGACTTCTCTATTTTCGTGTATGTGTATTGTATTTATTTATATTTTGTGTTTCTAATTATATTATCAGTCTTGTCTTCAATTTTTTCTAATAAGAATCTCTAAAAATTTCCCCTGTTATAATTTACCTAATTAGTAAATTTCTATAGAAATATTTTAGTCAGATTTATATATAATGTAAAAAAATATTTTATTCACAATTATATATAATATTAAAAATAAATTGACACTCAGCAAAATTGGTTAAACCATCAAATGACAGGCATGAAAAACTTGAAACCGTCATTAAAAATTTATTGACAGGCATAAGAAAATTGAATTTCCAGGCCTGCAGGGGAGAGATCACGTGGGCCAAGAGCGCTGATGGAATTGGTCCAGGTTTGCACAGAGGTCAATGCATGCACGCCTTTTGAGGTGTACAAATTGTATGACCACATTTAATGCGGTACAAATCCATACAATATACGGACTGCCACGTGGCAGCATAGGGTCATTGGGATTTTCAAGGCTGTTAAATTTTTTTCTGCTTCAACATATGGAGTGTTTTATGTCGATCCTCGCCATCCAAAGGTTTTGAACGCAATAGTGTGTTCCATTTTCTATTTTGAGCAGCAAATTTGTAGGTCACTTATATAATTTGAGGTATAAAGCATTATTGCCATGTAACTTGATATTTTTGCTCATATTTATAAGAAACAACCTCCCCATTGTACAGAAGGCCCAGAGACATAGTCCCATAGGGACGAACTCTGTTATCAAGTTGGGTTCTTGTGTGTTTATGGTGCATGCCTCTCTTTTATGTGTTTCTTCATTTATGTGCACATTTTATGATTTACACTATTCTAAGAAAACAATCCATGACAAGTCAATGAATACAAAGATCCTGGTCAATCTAGTTGTTAATCAATTGAATGGGAGCATTCTCGCTTCCGTCTTCAATTGCACAAAAATTTCAATTGCTTGACTTATTGTATAACCAACTCAAAGGAGTAGTTTCCATGGAGTTGGGAAAGTTGAGGTTCTTCGAAGGATTTATCTAGGTATGAATAAACTTCTTAGCAACAATACAAAGCTTCCCCATTCTTATTGCTATTACTAACTATTCCACCATACAAAAAATAGACTTTTTCTCTAATAATATCAAGTGATGTTTGTCCTTTTCTATAGGTCGTATATCTACATAAACGAACCACATAGCATGTGTAAACAATGAATTAATTGGCGAAATACCTCCATATATTGGAAACCTAACTCGTTTAACATTGCTTGTGTTACGGGATAATTTTTTGAGAGGGACAATCCCATATTCACTTAATATGCTTCAAAAATTGGAAAGGTTATATATGATAGGTAATAGTTTACAAGGAAATGGGCAACTCAAAAGCTTAGGACTCCTATAGATTGCGGAAAATAATCTTCGTGGAAGGTTTCCTACCTCCAACAATTGAGATATCTAGATCTTCATATGAATCGATTATCTAGTAAAATACCTACAAATTTAGGGAAATGTGTGAACTGGCTAAATCTAGACTTGTCATACATGTTTAGTGGGCATATACCTCTTGAGGTTGCAAGGCTTGCAAATTTAGCTTCATCTTTCAACCTTTCATACAATTCATTACATGGTCTTATGCCTATGGGACTAAGAAAGATGCTTATGATTCAAGCTATATATATTTCTACAAAACGGTTAATTGGTTACATTCCAAGTGGGCTCGAAAGTTGCAAAGAACTAGAATGCCTTAATCTCTCTTGCAATGCACTTTAAGGTCCTATTCCAATGTCACCCAGTGACTTCAAAGTCTTGAAGACTTGGATTTCTCCTCCAAAAATTTGTCAAGTGGAACACCCATGTCATTAGCAAATATCAAAATGCTTAGTCAATTAAATTTATGTTTCAAAAACTTGTCAGGAGAAGTCACAGAAGGCAAAGTTTTCAAAAATTTTGGTGCCACATTGTTTATTGGAAACGTTGGTCTATGTGCATATTCGGTAAGTTTGTCACCATGCTTTGCTCACAAACATAAAAGTGCTTCACATCTAAAAAGAGTTATCATACCTATTGGTGTAGTCATTGTTGTATCATCTTTGCTTTGGGAATCTTGTGGAGACAAAATTACAAGAGGAATGTCACGTCTCCTCCCCTCTACATCGGCATATAATGGAGGATCTCGACTTCAAGTGTGCTCTGATACAACAATGTCACATCCCCTCCCTTCTAATATAGCTTATAAGGGAGGAAATCAACTCCAACTGCGCTCTGATATACCATGATGCCATGTACCGTGCGGAATAATTTAAATTTCTCTTGACTATCTCTTTAAAACATTCATGGATCATGTAACATCCTTTGGCATTCATTCTTAGGCTTAAAAACCACTGTAACAGTCGTTCCGCCCTTGACAAATCCATTATGTGACCAAAAAAACCTTTTCCGCACTGAACCTGGCCTTTCCGCACTCTGCCCTTCGCATTCCCCTTTCCGCCTTCCGCTGCGGAATTCAGGAACTGGAAGCATAATGTGCAATGGATTTATTCAAACACTTTCTGCCTTCCGCCTTTCATTGTGGAACTCAGGAATCAGAAACTAAACATATCGATACCTTGAATTGTCCACTTTCTGCCTTCTGACTTCCGCCTTTATGCCTTCCATTGCGGACCTCAGAAACCGGAAAACCCGCGAAACGAACACTTTTTCTTTTGACTTTCCACCTTCCAACTTTTACATTTCCTCCATGTTGCGGACCTCAAAAGTCAGAAAAACCGCAAAATGAACACTTCATCTTTCAACTTTCCACCTTCCGCTGCGGACTTCAAAAATCAGAAAACCCGTGAAACGAACACTTTGTCTTTCAACTTTCTGCCTTCCACTGTGGACCTCAGAAATCGGAACAACAACTTTTTTCCTTAACATTTTTCCTATTTTCTGCCTCCCGCCTTCCGCCTTCCGAAGGCGGATTCCGGGGTGCGGAAAACCAACATTCTGCCTTGTCTTTTTCCTGTCTTCCACCATCCGCCTTTTGCATTCTGCAGGTGGGTCCCGGAGTGTAGAAAACCAACATTCTGCTTTGTTTCAACTTCTCTCTTCCACCTCTCGCCTTCCGTAGGCGGATCCCAAGGTGCGAAAATGCTTTAAGTTAGATGCCTTATGATTCTATAACCAGGCTTCTAGCCTCCATGATCATAAGCAAAATGCATTGAACATACAAGGCATATACAGATGCAAATGCAGGAAAATTTAACCAACAGTAAACTCTACTGAAAAAATTAGCAATCATTCATAATATTCATTTCATTCATAAGAAAATACATTGCATAAATAAGAATAACAGAGAATACTTATCTTGAATATGAAGTTGTCCCGTAACTAGCTATGTCGCTACAACGTTCCACCCAACCATAGGCCAGTTGTGTTCATTGATCTCTTGACACAACTACCACCCCCAAGCTGGGCATGATTTCCACAAGGAACTAGGGAACAATTGACTCACACACAGCCAGATCATATCACACACAGTCAATCCAACCTTCAGTTAGACTGATCACACTGTCCAACCAAGCCAATACACAATTGGGTTTCACAGGCTATAAGAAAACAAGAAAAATTAACAGATGGGTTTCGTAGGCTACTCAACCAAGCCATCTCACCACTGGGTTTCACAGGCTATTCATCCAAGCCAACTAATAGTTGGGTTTCACAAAGAGCACACATTCAATCCAACATTAACATTAAGGACAAGCCAAGCCAACTAACAAATGGGTTTCATAGGCTACTCAGCCAAGCCATCTCATTGTTGTGTTTCACAGGCTATATAGCCAAGCCAACTAACAATTGGGTTTATCAGGCTGTCTAACCAAGGATTACACATGGCCAAACGCACAATAAGACACAACCAATCCAATATTCGATTGGGTTTCACGAGCTTCCAATCCAAGCCAATATATAATTGGGTTTCACAGGCTATCAGCCAAGACAATATATGTTTAGGTTTCATAGGTTGTCAAGGAAGTGGAAAGGAAGAATGGCTAAGCTAGTGTCAAGAGATAGGGACACCTCCACAAGATATATCTAGCCTGCCATCCACATTACCTGCACCCCAACACAAGGAAGTATCCCCTTCTCTGCTAAACAGTCCCTCGGGTTATACCTTCCCTTCCAATTCTCTTCAGGGCGTGCAATGGAGATTCCCCAACCACTCTTATCTTTTTGTGAGGTTCCTCTCTACACTAGCTTTATCAAGCCCATTCGACGTCTCTTCCACTCCTAAGTCTTGCATACAGTTCAGACCCAAACCAGGGTGCACATCACAACAAACCATAAGGAGACACAGCAACACAAGGCCTCACTCTGTAACACATAGAAACAGGGTTTCATACCACTCTATAGTTCAAAATAACATTGTAACCCATTAACCAGGGTCTCGACAAAGGAAAATACTTGCAGAAACACATAGCAACACTTTGCTAGCTCACGTTGTGTCTGCAAGATGTTGAACCACACTAAACAGCCACTTCTGAGAACAACAACAAAACCTTATTGCGACTGAGGGAAAGTTGAATTGGCATGCATCTACATGCTTACTTTATTTAGAAGCAAGAACGTGGCATCCAAGATTGCAGGCAGCAGGAAGGCTCAGTCACAAAACCAACTGCGAGGCCTTGCTCTGCTCAAGGCATTAACTTCCTCAACTGTTCTTCAGGAAGAATTGAATGATTGAGGACAGACGACAAAAATGTAGCTAAGGGTTTATGGGTTTTCCCATTGACATCTGGTCTCACCCTACTGGATTAGGAGTTTGACTAAATCCCCTTCCTATTCCTTGTGAAATCATGCCTTCATCTCTTACGTTGCAGTGCAAAGCTAATTGTGGTATTTTTATTAAATTTTATATTTACATGATGACTTCAAAATGTAATGTTCTCGACTTAGCACTATAACCATCGGCATCAACCTTGATCATCGATTCACACAACACCAAATCAATGGCAAGGTCTTGGCCTTGAGCTCCTCGCCATGATTTACATACAATATATACATCGTGTACAATTTCAATACCATGGGGTCAAACCTGGGGTGTTACATTCCCCTCCACCTTCATTAGCACTGTCCTCGGTGCTTTACAACATTGAACAACAATGGATGTTCCAATCGCATGGCATCCTCCAACTCCCACGTAGCCTCATCCAAATCGTTGTGCTTCCACTGCACCTTTACCTGTCCAACGGTTCGATTACGGAGCACTGTGGCCTTCCTGTCGAGGATGCGTAATAGCTCGGTTTGGAACTCTCCCTTGGGTTCCACCTGGATCACATCCCAATTTATCACATGGTTAGGATCATGTACATATTTCTTAAGCAAAAAAACATGAAAAACATTATGAGCTCTAGTGCTAGCAAGCAATGCAAGTATATATGCAACTGGTCCTATTCTTTCAAGCACTTCAAAAGGCCCACAATATCTAGGTGACTTCTTGGCACAACTTCCAAGATTCAAGGAACTCTTCCTTGGCCTCACTCTAATGTAAACATGGTCCCCAACACAGAACTCTTTGTGCACTCTATGCTTATCTACATATCTCTTCTGTCTATCTTGGGTTGCCTTTAGGTTCTGCCTGATCTTTGCAACCTCTTGCTTCAATTCCTTGAGCAATTCTATACCAAACACAATCTTATTCACTGGATTATCCCAAGTCACTAGTATCCTACACCTTCTTGCATACAGAGCTTCGTATGGAATCATTCCCAAAGATGCTTGTTGTCCATTCATATATGCAAATTCTACCAAAATGTAAATAATCATCCCACTTGGATGGTTTTTCCATCACATACATGAGAAGCATGTCTTCAAGCACCTGATTCACCCTCTCTGTTTGTCCACTAGTCTAAGAATGGTAGGCAGTGTTGAAGTTCAACTTGGTACCCAAATATGCAAACATACCCTTCCAAAATTTGGAAGTGAACTTGGCATCGGCTTTGTATGTGGACTTCACTGGTATAAAATGTGATGCCTTTATCAACTTGTCCACCACAACCATGATGGAATCATGTTGTCTCTAAGTCATTGGCAATCCTGTAATCAAATCCCTGGAAATAACTTCCCATTTCCATTCTGGGACTAGAAAAGGCTGTAATAACCTTATTGGGTGTTGATGCTCAACCTTTACCTGCTGACATTTCATGCACTTATAAATATACTCAGCAATGTCCTTTTTCATTCCTAGCCAAAAATACCGCTTTCTCACTGTAGCAATTGTCTTCTAATATCCTAGGTGACCAGAATATGGAGCTTGATGGATTTCATCCATAACAATTATCCTCAAGTCTGTCACATTTGGAATATAAATTTTGTTCTTATAGGTAAAAATTCCATCTTCTCCCAATTTATATCCCTCATACTTCTTTTCAAGGCTTTTTTGTTGCAACTTGACCTTTGTCTGCAGATACATTGCATCCGCAGCAGTATGATTAACAATATGTTGTCTCAAATCCAATTGGAAAATACTAAGAGATGCCAAATTCATTTCATGCACCTTCCTGTTGAGTGCATCAACAACCTTGTTTTCCTTTTCTGTTATGTGCTTGATCTCAAAATCAAACTCACATAAAAACTCCAGCCATCTAGCTTGCCTAGCATTTAGAGTTGGTTAATCAAACAAGTATTTCAGACCAGAGTGGTCTGTCCTTAGCTCAAATTTTCTGCCCATTAAGTAATTCCTCCACATCTTGAGAGCATATACTATGGTTGCAAGTTCTAAATCATGAGTAGCATAGTTTTTCTCATGATCCTTCAACGTCCTTGTCTCATAGCATACCCTGTGGTTGTCTTGCATAAGAACTCCTCCAAATCCTTGATTACATGCACACCACCAAGTCCTTTTATGGGTCAACAATTTTTAGAGTTGGTCCACTTGTAAGAAGATTCTTCAACTGCTGGAAGCTTTCTTCACATCTGGGTGTCCATTCAAACATTATCCCCTTCTTTTGTAAGGAAGTGATTGAATGTACAACCTTAGAGAATCCTTCAATGAACCTCTTGTAGTATCCTGCAAGTCCCATAAAATATCTCGCATCTGTCACATTTTTTGGAGTTGGCCAATTCATAATGGCTTCAATCTTTTCAAGGTCCACAGATACTCCCTCCTATGAGATAATGTGACCCAAATTATGAATTCTATCTTTATAAAAGTCACACTTTCTCAACTTTGCATACAACTTATGCTCCCTTAGGAATTGCAATGTCAGTCTCAAATGTTTTTCATGCTCTTGCTCATTTTTATAATAAATAAGAATGCCATCCAGGAAAACAAAAACAAACTTGTCTAGATACCTACTAAAAACAATATTCATAGGACACATAAATGTAGTTGGTGCATTTGTGAGACCAAATGGTACCACCACAAAATCATAGTGTCAATACCTTGTTCTTAAGGTTGTATTATAAATATCTTCATCTTTGATTCTTACCTAATGGTAACCAAACCTGAAGTCAATCTTGCAAAATACATTTGCTCCTCTCATTTGATAAAAAATGTCATCAATTCAAGGTAAAGGGTATTTATTCTTCACAGTAACCTTGTTCAATTGTCTGCAATCAATACACAACTTGAGTGTACCATATTTCTTTTTCACAAACAGAATTGGTGATCCCCAAGGAGATACACTAGGCCTGATATACTTCTTTTCCAACAACTCTTGTATCTGCATCTTCAACTCTATCAATTTTGGTGTGCTCATTCTGTTGAGTGTCTTGGACACTGGTGCTGCTCCAAGCACAAGGTCAATTGTAACATCAATGTCTCTCTTTGGAGGAAGCCTTGGAATCTCATCAGGAAAAAGATCCCTGAATTCCTGCAATAAATGAAAGTCCTCCAACCTAGGAGTTTTATTCTATGCTGCCTCCAAAACATGGGCTGCATATAATCTGCAACCTTTCCTACATAACTTCTTTAGTTGCATTGCTGAAATCCGCCTAATAGAAATCACCTTTGGAATGCCTCTTACAATCCTTGGATTCCCTTCTTCATCCATGCATTCAAAAGTCTTACTATAACAATCAATCTTAACTCTGTGCACTTCTAACCAATCCATTCCAATTAGAATATCATAGGAACCAAGTGGCAGAACATTCAAGTTTGCATAGGTGGCTAACCCATCCATCCCTAATGGACATCTCTCTACCACTTCACTAAATTTTCTCTTGGTTCCAGTGGCTAGCTGAACTATCCATGATTTGCTATACTTTAACTTCTTAAAAGCACACATCTCAACAAATCTAGGAGTAATATAATTGTGAGTAGATCTAGGGTCAATCAAAACAGAAATAGATTGCTTAGCAATCTTACCTTCAATTTCAACCACAGTTGACTAATGATCTGCCTGGCGGTCCTTTAGCGTTGCATAAATTATAGGGACGACCCTTGCTACTGGCCACACTATTTCATCTCCTTGGATGTTGTGAGCTTGCCTTACATACTCATTCTCAAGCGGACAGTTCCTGCACATATGGTTTTCTCCACATCTCCAACATTGGAGTGGTTCTCTGATATCTTTTGGATCTCTTGACCTGTCTCCCATCACTCTAGCTGGCTTAGTCATAGCTTGTGATGGCTGCCTTTGCTGACTTCGGAAGTGAGAAGGTTTGAAACCTTTCTTCCTTTGGTCAAACTTCTCATTCCTCTTATCCTTCCATGCCTTATGGATATCCAGTTTGTTTTTTGTTTTGATCGTAGCAATACTTAGCCTTTCTTATAGCCTCTTCTAGAGTTTGAGCTTCATCAAACTCAATTATGTCTTTGTAAGACTGAGGTAGCGCACTCAGAAAACGCTGGATTTTTACTTTATCATCCTCGATGTAACTGACATACCACAACATTTCAAAGAATTTGTTTGCATATTCTTACATGGTCAGTAGCCCCAATCTCAGCTCATGGAACTCTTTGATCTTGTCATCATAGTACCTGTTAGAGAGGTACTTCTGCTAGAAATACTTCTTGAACTACTTCCACACAATCTTTCTATCATTGGTCTTCTTCACTTGCATGAGGTGCTCCCACCATATAGATGCTCTTCCATTCAGATTGAAGATGGCTACCCTTGCCTTCATATTTCCCGAATAGTCTTGGACTTGGAAATATTTCTTCATCAGAAGAAGCCAAGCTTCAGCTTCTTGACCGATCTTTACCTCACCATTAAAGGTAGGTAGTATTACCTTCTTAAATTCATCACGTGAATAGTTTCAGTAACACCTCTTCCTCTTATTCCTGTGAGATGAAGAGCTTGAACCCCCAGTGGATCCTTCAAAGTTAAATGATCCACTAGAAGACCTATTTCCTCTTCTGGCACTGCTCTTACTTCCTTTTGGATTAACTGCCCGATGCCTAGAGTTCATCTGCCTTTGGATGTCTGTTAAACTTTGCAGCATGGTTGCATTCAATTGATTCTGCTCTTCCTAAGCTTTAATCACTCTTTCATTATCTTCTTTGTAACTTTGCATCTCCACCCTTAGGATTTTCATGGTGGCTGCAATATTTGTGGGAGTATATTGATATCTCCTTCCATTGGATTATGTCTCAGCATTTCCAACTCGAATGTTTCCCCCCACATAATATTTCTCTAGATCATAGGGATCTTGTGCATCATTCATGTTGTAGGTTCTCATGGCCAAGCCAAAACCAAATTTTCCCCAAACTGCACTGTGACTATGCAAAATGTGTTGATAAACACCATTTGTTAGACAATCTCATAATTAAAAAACCACTTAGCGTGGAACCAATAGCTCCGAAACTATTCACTTGGTCCATCTAGGCCCAATGTTGTAACCATTAGCTCCGATACCACAATGTCACGTCCCCTCCCCTCTACATCAGCATATAAGGGAGGAACGTGACTTCAACTACACTTTGATACCACAATGTCACGTCCCCTCCCTACTACTATGACTTATAAGGGAGGAACGTGACTCCAACTGCGCTCTGATATACCATGATGTCATGTACCCGGTGCACATACACCTGACTGATATCTGGAATAATTTAAGTTTCTCTTTACTATCTCTTTAACACAATCATGGGTCATGTTACATCCTTTAGCATTCATTCTTAGGCTTAAAAACCACTGTAACAGTCACTCTTCCCTTTACAGATCCATTCTGTGACCAAAAAAACTTTTACTGCACTGAACCTATTCTTTCTGCGTTCCTCCCTCCCCATTCCCCTTTCTTCCTTCCGCTACAGAATCCGGGAACCGAGAGCATAATGTGCAATGGAGTCATTCAAACACTTTCTGCCTTCCACCTTTCACTGTGAAACTCAAGAATTAGAAACTCAACATATCGATACCTTGACTTGTCCACTTTCCTCCTTCCGACTTCCACCTTTACGCCTTCCGCTGTGAACCTCGAAAATAAAAAAAACCCACGAAATGAACACTTTGTCTTTCAACTTTTTGCCTTCCGCTGCGGACCTCGGAATTCGGAAAAGCCAAGAAACAAACACTTTGTCTTTCAACTTTCCACCTTCTGAATTCCACATTTTCGCTGCGGACCTCGAAAATTAGAAAACCGGCAAAACGAACACTTTGTATTTCGACTTGCTACCTTCCGCTGCGGACCTTGAAAATCAGAAAAAGAAAAAAAAAAAAAAAAAAAAAAAAAAAAAAAAAAAAAAAAAAAAAAAAAAAAAAAAAAAAAAAAAAAAACCAACTTTTTGCCTTAACCTTTTTCCCATTTTTCGCCTCCTGCTTTCCGCAGGAGGATTCCGAGGAATTGAAAAACACACTTTTGCCTTGGAATCTCCGACTCTTTTTCCACTTCCACCTCCAGTAGGCGGATTCCAGGGTGCGGGAAACCAACATTCTTCCTTGCCTTTTTCCTGTTTTCCACCTTTTTCCTTCCGCAGGCAAATCCTAGAGTGCAGAAAACCAACATTTTGCTTTGTTTCAACTTCTCTCTTTCACCTTCCGCCTTTCGCAGGCAGATCCCAAGGTGCGGAAATACTTAATTCATATGCCTTCTGACTCTATAATCAGGATTCTAGCCTCCATAATCATAAGCAAAATGCATTGAACATACAAGGCATATACGAATGCAAATGCAGGAACATTTAACCAACAATAAACTCTACTGAAAACATTAGCAAGCATTCATCATATTCAATTCATGCATAAGCAAATACATTGCATAAATAAGAATAACAGAGAATACTTATCTTGAAGATGAAGTTGTCCTGCAACTAGCTATGTCGCTGCAATGGTCCACCCAACCATAGGCCAGTTGTGTACATTGATCTCTCAACACAACTGACACCCCCGACATGGGCATGATTTCCACAAGGAACTAGGGAACAATTGACTCACACACAACCAGATCATATCACACACAGTCAATCCAACCTTTAGATGGATTTATCAGACTGTCCAACGAAGCCAATACACAATTGGGTTTCACAGGTTGCAGGCAAACAAGCCAATTAACATATGGGTTTCACAAGCTACTCATCCAAGCCATCTCACCGTTGGGTTTCACAGGCGATTTAACCAAGCCATCTAATAGTTGGGTTTCATAGACTTCACACAATCAAGCCAACATTCACATTAAGAACCAACCAAGCCAACTAACAAATGGGTTTCACAGGCTACTCATCCAAGGCATCTCATTGTTGGGTTTCACAGGCTACTCATCCAAGGCATCTCATTGTTGGGTTTCACAGGCTATACAACAAAGCCATCTAACAATTGGGTTTATCAGGTTGTCCAGCTAAGGATTACACATGGCCAAACACACAACAAGACACAGCCAAGCCAATATCTGATTAGGTTTCATAGGTTGCCCATCCAAGCCAATATACAGTTGGGTTTCACAAGTTGGCAGCCAAGCCGATCTATGATTAGGTTTCACAAGCTGTCATGGCAGTGGAAAGGAAGAATGGAAAAGCTAGTGGCTCATTCAAGAGCTAGGGACACCTCCACAAGATCTATCTGCCTTGGCATCCACATTACCTACACCCCAACACCATGAAGTATCCCTTTCTCTTTTACACAATCCCTCAGGCTATACCTTCCCTTCCAGTGCTCTTCAGGGCATGCAGTGGAGATTCACCAACCACTCTTATCTTTTCGTGAGGTTCCTCTCTGCACTAGGTTTATCAAGCCCATTCAACGTCTCTTCCACTCCTAAGTCTTGCATACAATTTAGACCCAAACCAGGGTGCACATCATAACAAACCATAAGGAGACACATCAACACATGGCTCCACTCTGTAACACAGAGAAACATGGTTTCATACCACTCTGTAGTTCAGAATAACACTGTAACCCATCAACTAGGGTCTCGGCAAAGGAAAATACTTGCAGAAACGCATAGCAACACTCTGCTAGCTCGCGCTGCGTTTGTGGTATGTTGAACCACAATGAACAACCACTTCACAGAACAACAACAAAACCTTCTCGCGGCTGAGGGAAAGACAAACTGGCACGCATCTACATACTTACTTGCTTCAAAAGTAAGAGTGTGGATTCCCAGGCTGCAGGATACAGGAAGGCTCAGTCACGAAACTGACTACCATGCCTTGCTCTGCCCAAGGCATTAACTGCCTCAACCGTTCTTCTGGAAGAATTAGATGATTGAGGACAGAAGAAAAATGGTATCCAAGGGTTTATGGGTTCCCCATTGAAATCTAGTCTCACCCTATTGGCTCAGGAGTTTGACTAACTCCCCTCCCTATTCTTGTTAAATCATGCCCCCATCTCTTACGTTGCAGTGCATAGCTAGCTGTGGTATTTTTATTAAATTGTATGTGTACATGATGACTTCAAAATGTAATGTGCCTGACTTAGCACTATAACCATTGACATCAACCTTGATCACCGATACACACAACACCAAATCAATGGCAGGGCCTTGGCCTTGAGCTCCTCGCCATGATTTACATGCACTATATACATCATGTACAATTTCAATACCATGGGGTCAAACCCAAGGTGTTACAAGGCATACTCCTATGGGGATTGCAACATCCTTAAATGTGGGGCATCAAAGAATTTCCTATGGAGAGCTCATCACTACAACAAAGGATTTTAGTGATGCCAACTTGTTAGGAGTGGGTAGTTTTGGGAAAGTGTATAGAGGGGCTCTAAATGATGGCACACCAGTTTTTTTCAACCTTCTCAATTTAGAAAATGACGGGGCTCAAAATAGTTTTTATAAGAAGTGTAAAGTTTCGAGTAGAGCTCAACACCAAAATTTGATTAGAATTATAATCTCTTACTGAGACCTCCAAACTAAATATTTGATATTTGGTTAATGGAAAATGGAATCTTAGGAAAGTGGTTCTATCCAAAAGGTGAAGTAGAAAATGGTTTGAGTTTGATTCAAAGGTTGAATATAGCCATAGAAATTGCTAATGGCTTAGTGTATATTTAACACCATTGCTTTGTGCAAGTGATCCATCGCGATCTGAAACCCAACAATGTACTTTTCAATGAAGATATGACAATATATGTAATTGATTTTGGAATCGCTACCATATGTTTTCAAAATTCAAAGGATTTAGCTCTCACTTCTACACATGCACTCAAGGGATCTGCATGCTACATTCCTCCAGGTATTATTATAGCTAAATAACATATTAGGCAATGGCATGAGTTTTCTGTATTACAAGTTGTAAATTAGAAACCTTATGGTGAGGATATTTGCATGTAGAATATGGATTGGGTGGTCGCGTCACAACAAAAGGTGATGTTTATAGTTATGGAATATTGCCATTGGAGATGCTCACCAAAAAGAAACCCGCCCATAAGTTATAACATGTTTGTGGAAGGAGTGAACATGCAAAAATGGGTGGATGTAACCTTTCCAAACCATGTATTGGAAGTGATGGATGTCTATTGAGGACTAGTACCATCACTAAAGATGATAAGGAGCTCAATTGCCTCAGTCACCTTGTAAGTGTGGGTTTGCTCTGCACAAACTAATCTCTTGAAGAACGATTAACTATGAGTTGACAATGTGGTCCAACTGCAAAACATCAGAGATATTTTTTGGGAACTACAGGCATTCCAAAATTGTAATAAAATATAACACATTTTCTAGGCAGCATGAGCACTTCTCACAACAACATTAGTGAAGGCCAAAGTTCTCCAACATCTGGGAACTCTACAATAATTTTAACCTAATAAAAACTCTACCTTAACATGGATTGTACTCGACAGAAACTCTACCCCAATAGGAACTCATCCTTGAAAGGAATTGTGCCTCTCTGCTCAACAGGAACTATGCGCAAGAGGAACATTGCCAAGACAATAAATCTTCCTCGATAAGAACTCTGCCCCGATATGGACTCTACCGAAAATTTTCCTTATATGAACTATGAACAACAAGGTAGAAACTATACCCAAACAAAAATTGTGCCTCTATACCTGACAAGAAATCTGCCTGATAGAAAATATGATCGACAAGAACTCTGCCTCGACAAGAAATTTTCCCCTATATGAACTCTGCCTTGTTATGGTCTCTACCGAAACTTTTCCTTATAGTAACTAATACCAACAAGGCATGAACTCTACCTCGACATGAAATTTTCCATGTCTTCCGACTGGAACTTTGCCTTATAAGATCTCTGCACCGATAGGAACTCTGCCCCAACAAGAACTCTTCCCCAATAGGAACTTTGCCTCTCTACCTGACATGAACCTTGCCCCGACTGGAACTCTGCTTGACAAGAACTTTGCTTGATATGAACTATTCCCCGAATATAACTCTATCCAATAGGAACTTTGCCCCGATAGGAACTCTTTCCTATGAGAACTCTGCTCGACATGAAATCTGCCCCGATATGGACTCTACCAAATAGAAATTTGCCTTACAGGAACTATGATCAACAAAACAACAAATATGTTTGATAGGAACTCTATCCCGATATGTCGAATATAAATTTATCTTATAGGAACTACGACCGATAAGGAAGGAACTCTGCCCCGATATGAACTCTTATTGGCAAGAAATTTTCCTTGAAGGAACTCTACTCGATAGGAACTTTGCATGGATAGGAACTCTGTCAGATGGGAATTTCTCCCAACATGAACTTCCCCTCAACAAGAATCCGCTTGACAGGAACTTTTCCCCAATAGGAGCTCTAGCCCAGTATGATCTCTACCTGAAAGGAACTCTACCCAGTGGGAACTCTGCCCCAACAGGATCAAGAACCCTGTATGAAAAGAACTCCACCTAATAGGAACTATGACCGACAAGACATGAACTTTACCGAAATAGAAATTTACCTTATAGCAACTATGACGACAAGCCATGAACCTTGTTCATAACAAATGATATTTGTTGCTAATATGAGCATGCCTACAGAGCATGCAAATGGAACCAGACAAAAGACAAACAACATATCTAACATTTGTTGGTTAGATTCTAAACAACTCTTAAGGAAAATTCTAAACTTAGATATTTTTAAAGGGATATTTAGGAAATTAGTTACACATAAAACAAAAATAAGTCCATCATGACTTGATCAATATCATCAATCTAGGAGATGTTTAAAGAAACTATTGTAATGAATAACACATCCAACATAGACTAGGTATGCCCTGATAGTCTATCAATCGACCATAGTGACATACATGCTATGTAAATTGGATTGAACTGAAAATCAATCTATTTGATAAGCTTAGTTTGGAACTGTTAACTAATGAAGGGTTAAAATTTAGCAAGATCCATGAAGTTTTCTCCATTGTAGGTGTATCTAGACATGCACACTGATTTGTCCTTCTAGATCCATCCTAGTATGAGAGAACGACAAATTTTAGTAGTTTGACTTCTCCAAGACCCGAAGACTAGGGATTCCACATGAAACATATGTTCATATATTCATGCTCCTTATAAGAAAGTGAGTCCAGTAAGATTGTTGTTTCTTTTTTATTTCTTTTACAAAAAATAGACTCATGTTATCTCCCTTCAAGACCAATCTTTCTCGCTTTTTGCTTTTTTCCTTTTTCTTTCTTTTCCAGGAGGCCTACCTTTTACGCATGTCTATGATTAGCAGTTTTATGCATGGCATGTACAAGTTAGATGTCATCATTCATTAGTATGTTGTAGGGGGGTGGTCCAAGGTTCTAGTGGGTGAAAGAGTGAGGAATAACAATGTGAGAAGGTGGATTTTTTTCCAATGTGGCATGTGGCATATAATTAGAGGAGCACCATTCGTATGATTACAAGGTTCTAGAGGAACTTTGTGCCAAAAATATTGGCATGGATGTCTAGGAAATTTATTATGTCTTGTTGACTTTCTCCACCCTCGCCCTGGGTTCAATCCCATCTATCCATTTCCAGCATGAGAGCTAAGTCTAAAGGAAATTATGGTTTTTGTTTTGCATATAAAGAATAGGCATTTCATAAACTTGCCAATTGTCCTAACTCACCTTATCATTCTATTAAGCTTTAGAACCAAAACATATCCTTTCCAAATCCTTTGCATGTTGGTTATGTCCACATTGCAAAATAGATAGTTTGAACTCCTCTATAGTTTAGTGCCATCTTTGACCTGCCATCGCCATACCCACCCATCCTTCCCCATATTCTACCATGCCATCGCCATACCCACCCTTCCTTCCCCATCTTCCGCCATGGCATCACCATACCCACACATCCCTCCCCATATTCCACCCAACCCATTATTTCCACAGTTCATGATGAGTCCTATGATTGGGCACCTTGCCTCCATGATTTGCATATAGCCACCCCGCCTCTAGGATGATGTCATCATTTGTACAACCAATGGGGCTATATCACCATCTACACCCATCCCCTCTTGTGGGTCCCTCACCTATCCAACATTCACCTATCCACCATCACAACCCTCCCCCTATTGCACCGACCAATGCAACCTCATCCCCTACACCCTAACACTTCATAACATATAATCTCAAAATTAAAGGAAATACTACATACCTTATCTTCCTCATATAAGTGATTATCTACCCCATTGACAGCATGGTTATGGATAGGTACGCATTGTACAAGAACACTATAAACAACATGTCATATAAGAGGCTTCATAAGATTGTTTACACTATATTAAAAAAAAATTGTGGCTTAAGTGAGATTAACACAAGGACTTCATGTCCTGGCTAAATATTTGATGACACATCAAAGAGCTCTACTGAATAATGATATTAATATTGAAACTGTTATTGATTTAAGGAGAAGTTGATGTGCAATAATAAATGGAGGATAACATAAAATTAAGATATTATAATGAGGTGATCAACCATAATCTAGAGGATCAAACATATCTCTATGTTTTACCTATGATCAAGAAGAAAATCAACACTGTTAGAATAAGAACAAACTCTCACGAACTTCATAGTGAAACATGCACTTAACAATCCCTAAAGCCTCACAATTTCAAAATATATCTCACAATATTAACTTCATAACCTTTTAACTCATTATAGCTATGATGATTTACGATTTGCTTCTCTTAAAGTTTTTCCTTTCTCTTTTTAAAGTTTGATAAATAAAATTAATCTTCTTTAACATTAACAACCATCATCATTACAATAAAATTCATTAAATATTATTGAGATTAATTTTTCAATTAAAAAATATATTAATAATAAATATAAAATAACAAATAATAAAATATAAAAAACTTACCAACCTTAAAAAAGCAAGTACTTTAAAGCTTTTTAAAATACTAAAAAGACTATACTCTGAATTATAAAAAATAGATACATATAGTCTTATCAAAATCAAAAGTGATCTAACTTATTAAAAATTATTATAAAAACAATTTAATATCCGAAAACAAGATCAAGTAATATCTTTTACCAAATACATCTAAATAATAGTACTGAATTTCAATATGTGGGTGCCTTTTTTTTTAAATTTATTAGTCTTGATATAGTAGTATTGAATTTCAATGTTTCTTAATATATCTAAATAATAGTATTGAATTTCAATATTTGGGTGACTTTTTTTTATTTATCAATCTTGATAAATATAATAGTATTGAATTTTTAGTGTTTGGGTGATTTTTTTAATTTATCAATCTGGATAGAATATAATATAAAAACATCTTATTTTATAAGAAAAACAAATTATATTTATAAATGACATTGTCTTGATGAAAACATATATTATATATAGAATAATAAAACAAAAACAATTTTGAGAAAAGTAATTCTTTATATCAAAATATATATTTTTTAACTAATTAAAGTTGTGTGTGAGAGAATATTAAAATTTCATTTGATTATATTTTAGAATTAAAATATGTATTTATTTGTGATGTTTGTTATCTTTTGTTGCAACTATCAAAACATATAAGGACATATCAACTGCGACAGGGTCTACAGCTTCAGCTTCAGCTTCGCTTTAAACCTCTTCAGAATGATTGGAAGTGCGGATTATATCAAGCAACTCTCTTTTAATAAGACGACTTAAACAAGCTATGAGCACAATACACACGGAAATAGTGACAGTTATTTTTACAGTGAGATGGATATACATTGCATAGATATTACAGACACTTGCAGATAGCCTTCGGATGGCGAAGGTCGGCACTGCGTTAACACAACTCTAATATCCACAGCTTTTGATGCAATCTTATACCACGAGGGCAAGATGCAGAGCATACGCTAAAGGATTTACAGACACAATCCTAACACATACTCAGATCTTTCTGTTGTAGTCTTATACCATGAAGGCAAGCTACAGAGCATACTTGTCTGAGAACAGACGCTTTAACAGACTTGAGGTTCCGATGCGTTCATTTAGCACGAAGCCATGACGCAGAGCATACTTCTCACAATATAGACTCAAGACTCAGAAGTCGAGCGGACTACTTGCTCAAGACCTCAGACACTCAGACTTACAGAGCAAACTACTTGCTCAATGCGACTCAATGACCCAAATGACCCGATGATCAAAATGAGGCCTCGGGCCTTTATTTATACAAACTTCTACCGGTAAGCCGGTAGGCATCAACTGCCACTAATCGGTCAGTTGGTAGATCCGGTTACCAAAACCTACACTAACAGGTCATTACCGAATCATCCGGGGCGACAAGTGGGGACAACCACTCTCATTATCTCGTCCCTTAATTAGCTTTTGGCATTATGGGCACCCGAACTCTTCTGTCATGGCCGACAGAATCTAGACACGAGTACAAGGTGGAGCATCATTGGCCCACGGTAGTTTTATTCCTAAACTATTACATACGTGGAGCATTAATCCTGCCCACATCGGAAACAGTGTCGGGCAATGCTGGCCGACTCAGCCTTCAGAGGGTCCACCGCAGCTTCCGTTCAGTCCTATGGATCGTGCCCTTGAAGCATTTCCCAAATCTCAGAGTCATCTGAGTCATACTCATGACGACCAAACAAGACACTTTCATCTAGCTGCTCAAAGGGAACTGGAGATGGAGGCGGATAGAGATTAGGACTAAAACATTGTTCAATGTCTGAACCATGAAACAGCAGGTTAGGTTCACAGATAAACTCTCCTCTGAAATGAGATTCAACTTTAAAGTCCAGTGGAATTTCTCTTGTGGTTACTCTGGACTCAATATGCTCGCCTTCTATTGTTCTTCTGATAAATTTCTGTTGAGCATAAACACGGTGTTCCAGTGGCTTATAGGTTCCACCTTCGTGGACGAGCTTGAATTTAAACCACTGGCATTCCTGGTGTGCCACTTCAAGATCGGCTTTCAGATGATAGATGAAATTTGCTCGCCGATTCTCCCAATCAATTCTTGGACAAAAGGTATCCAAGAACACATCTGTCCAACCCGACCATGTAGAATTATATGCAAGATCTGCTGGGTCTGCACAGATGATTACGCTGCCTCGTTCTCTACAATACTGAAGGATCATATTGTATGAAGTCCATGTTAAACGACCATCACACAAATCTACATAATTATCACCATTCTTATCTTCACCAAGCCATACTTCTCTGCATTCAGATAGCTTAGGATAGGCATTGCTGAAACTCTGAAATGCATCTTTTTCCCATCGCTCTAAGATCTGTAACTTACATGGCGATGTCTGGATATTCTTGATGAGGGTAAGTTGCAGGAATCTTTTTGCTTCATCAACCGAAGCAAACTCCAGAGACTGGATTCTGACTTCTCTGGGGAAGGTGTTATCCCAAGGCAGGATGAATAAATCTTCTTTCTGGATAAGCTCTTCATGTGTCCATTTCTTCTCTCGAGCTTTTCTTTCTTCTTCTGCAACTACTTCTGCAGTAGTTGGAGGACCATCACTGATGCAGAGTCTTTCACGAACTTCCTTTCTCATAGCGGACTCTGTCATTGGAGCTTTTCCACGATCAGGATCCCTACAGGGACCTTCTTCTTCTTTGCTGGTTCCAGAACCGGAACTTCCGGCATTGAACATCTTTAATGCTTTTAGCTGCTGCTTCTGAGCTGATTCCCTGGTTAATATATCAACTAAACAATTCAAGTATCCTGGTTTATAGACAATTTCATAATCAAAACTACTTAACCAAGAAAACCATTTTAAAATTCTACTACTGTTTTCAGCCATTAAGTTATTGCTTTTAAAGATGCCAGGCATGATCTTCAAGTCTGTTCTGATGATGAACTTTACAGGTTTCAAGAACAGCTTGAAATGCATGACTGTCTTTTTTACAGCCAATATCTCCTTATGGCTGGATGGATAGTTTAATTCAGCTCCTTTGAACGCACCAGATCCATAGCCACAGATATTTTCACTGTCATCAATGGCTTCTATCAGAACACCACCCCATGCTGTAGAAGAGGCGTCTGTCTCAATGATTAGTTGGCCATTGCCAGTAGGCAGAGACAAAGGCGGCAGTTCCATAACTTTCTGCTTAATTTTGCAAACTGCAGCGGACATATCTGCAGACAATCTAGGGGGATTCTTCTTCAGTATTTGCTGCAGTCTGCGGATATCTTGGGCTTGACCTTTGTAAAAAGGCCAAATATAGATCAGAGACCCAAGGAATCTCTGCAACTGAGTCTTGTCGAGTATTTCATCTGGGAACTTCTCAAAACATGACAAGACATGGTTCTGAAGGATTATCTGTCCTTTCTGGATCTTAAATCCTAGAAATTCAATTTCGGTCTTACCAATCTCCATCTTAGGATCGGACAGAACTAATCCATGTTTATATACTAATTCATAAAATTTCTGCAGATGCTTCAGATGTTCCTGCAGACTGTGAGAACAGATTATTATATCATCAATATAAACTAATGCCCAATTATAATCACGAAATATATCCTCCATTCTTTTCTGGAACTCGGAGGGGGCATTATTTATCCCAAAAGGAAGCACTCGCCATTGATATTGACCTCTTGGCACCACGAATGCTGTTTTAAACCTGTCTTCAGCTTTAATCCCTATCTGGAAAAATCCAGATTTCATGTCAAACTTGCTGAAGATCACACAGCCTAATATTCTTTGTAGAAGGCTGGCTTTATTTGGAAGAGGGTAGCGTACTTTCTGTAAAGCTGCATTTAGTGGCTTATAATTAACCACCAGTCTGGGCTTACCTCTCTTCTGCTCAGAGTGTTTGTTCACAACAAATGCTCGACATGCCCACGGTCTCTTTGCAGGCTCAATTAGACCTTTAGCCAGTAACTCCTTTACTTCTGTATCACAAAACTGAACTTCTGTAGGAGACATTAAAGCTGTTGAAGCTTTCATTGGTCTAATCTTTTGTTGTGGATCATAGGGCAACGAGACAAAATATTGTTCTCTGGTCCAGAAGGCATTTGGACTATCTGAGCAACAATCTTTTCGGAGCTTCTCAGATACTTCTTTAAGGGCCTTTTCTCCATGGATTTCTAAGAAGAGCTTGCTTCTATCCATCTTCATGAGCTGGGCAACTTTGGGTGACTGTACAGGAAGAGGCTCAGACACTTTACACTTAGGGATGGATTTAAATGTTAGAGGAAGGGTTACAGAGCGATTACCTAAAGTAAAGGTAAACGTTTGCTTAATATGATCTGCAAGATAAGGGCTAACTTGATGAAGGAAGTTAGAACCTAAAACAATATCTTCGCTCATATCATCCATTCTATAAATAGTCATAGTTCTACAGACATTCTTAAAATGGACAGGGATTTATGCTTTGGCCTGTAGAAGGATAGGGGCTCCATTAATGGATGTTCCGCCATCAACAGTATTTTCCCAATAGAAAGGAGGAAGGGCAGATCCACGAGCAAGATTAACCTGACAACCAGAGTCTATCGTAAAATACAAGAGATAAGGCTTATATTCACAAGGCTGAAATAAAACAGGAATATACAATTTCGGACCTGGAAGCATGGAAAGGCTGACATTTCTCTGATGAGGATGAGAGGGAGACTGATCAGGACTTTGTACATGAGTCTCTGCTTCTTCCTTCTGCTCTGTGCATTCAGTATCAAGGGCACTCTCATATTGCTTACTGAGATCATCGTCCGAAGATTGATCTCTTTCAATTTGTAGTACCTTCACTTCGCTCTTCAGATCTTCAATTTCTTTACAGAGCTTTCTCAGCTGATCTTGTTTTTCTTTTATTTCATATCTCATTTTGGCTTCTCTACTCAATCTGAAGCTTTGTCTATCCCGATGTCCTGCAGGATAGTTCTTGTAAAGTTCTGCTGGACTGTAAGATACAGAAGCTTCATAGTCTATCTTTTGTTTTCCTTTGTAATGTTCTAGCTGCATCAGTAACTGTCTTTTCCTTTCTCTGAGACTTGTACGTTCTGGAAACTGGTATGGCTCAAGTTCAGAGATTCTGATATCAATTGCAGCAACTTATTTTTCTATTTCTTGTTGCTTTTCCAAAGAGGAAAACATGTTAAGATCGAACATATGTAGAGAGAAACTGAAATCAGGGACCTCATACCCCCCTAAATTTGCTTCCGAGTAGGACTCAGAGTCGGAGGAAGAAGGAGGAGCAAATTTATTAAGGGCTGGCTGAGACGCAGGATCTAATTCACTAGAAGAGTCAGAATCAGATTCGTCTGGAAGGTATATAATTTCACCGGATGGGGAATCATCATTGTCATCTGGTCTATCCCACCATCGAGGATCCAAATTGTCATAGAAAGCTGCAAGCTTAGGCTTATTTTTCTTCTTGGGACATTTACTTGCCCAATGTCCAGGTTTACCACAAAGAAAACAATTCTTATCAGTTGCCTGGTAAGAACGCCTACAAAGAAACTTCTTTGGCTTGGAAGGCTTAGGATTCCTAGATTTGCATTTATGCTTTCTGGAAAACTGCAAGGGTTTATTAGGATAATGATACCTTGGTTCACTGGAGTAAAACCCTTTCTTCTTTTTCTTTGAATGACATTTACAGGAGGACTGTAAATGACCTCGGTTGTGTGCACCACAACCCCAATCAGGTAAATGAGCAACATTTTTGCAAAAAGATGGTGTAAACATATCTTGATGCCGCTTGAAATCTTTATCAACTCTTTTAGCAAGACAATGTTCTTGCCAAGTTTCCATGATATACTGATGAAGCTGTGCAAGGGAGAGATTCTGATAGCTTAACGTTCTATCTTTCAGAAACTTCTCCACAGCATCTGGGACATGACCTGGGAAGCTCCTTAAGTAATGTTTGAGATATGCTGGATCATTGGCTTTGCCAGCTGAAATAAGTAATCTCTGCATATAGCAAAAATATTCATGTTCTTGTGAAAGGTTACACAGTCTGGCAGTCATAAACATAGAAGCATAATGATCAGTTTCATCACCATGATCCTCCTCATAAAATTGCTTAATAAGGGCTTTCAATACTTGCTCATCAGCATCATGGGCTGATAACATTAAATTCTTTGCCTCTTGAGGCAAATGTCTCCACCATTCTACTGCAAGACCGGATAGGCCTGCGACTATATGATTTGCTAAATATAACCCTATTAAAGTGGCATCTCTAGTTCGCTGAACAATGGTCCAATTCTGGAGGAGATTAAGAGCGGCTTTAATCTCTTCTCTACTCTGACATCCAATATTTAAAACTGGGTGATCTGGCATCTGAGATATCAGATTATGCATGGAGGTAACACCAAAATTAGTGTTGAATCGAGGACCAGTAGATGCAGATGCAGAGGGCATGGCAGTGTCAATTTCAGGAATATATGCTTCAGGCTCTGTTTTAATAAAAGCTCCGCTTGACATCATATGCAAATCATGAACGTATTTTTTATCCAGAGCAGGTGGTAGGGTTTTGATAATTTGAACCCATTCTTCCAGGTCTTCTAATTCTGCTTCATCTTGACCAAAATTAAATTCTAACTTTGGTTCTTGTGCAGGGACATGGAACATCCCGAATGAATAGCTCCGCTCGAGTTGAGGAGTAGCGGGCTTCTTTTTCTCGTATCCTTGCAATGCTAAGGATAGAGCCATAGGGCTGACTTATGGAACTCTTTTCTTTAACTTTGCATTCTGTTCTAAGAGTTCTTCTATTTTATGAAGTCTTTTTTCAATTCTATCTGCTGCTTTGCTGACAGCAGACTTTATTTCATCGGTATCTGACAGGAGGTGATCTATCAGACCTAGCTTGGCTTACAATGCAGAAATCTGATCTTTTTCTTCAGTTATAGCGCTTCTAAGCTTTTGTAAATCTAGAGCTATCTCATCTAGATTTTTAGGAGTTAACTTGTTCTGCAGATTTCCCCAATTAGCAAGTTTGGCTTCATTGGAAATAGATTCTTCTGCTTCGGAGGATTTAACAGGAAGAAATTCTTTCTTAACTTGCCCGTCTGTCGAGAATTGACGGAAGGGAATATCAGGAAGGTTTCTACCAGGGAAGTAGGATTTTTGTCCTTGACTGTTGGTAGTTTCTATTGCGCTATTTTCTGGAGGCAGGTTAAAGGTGAACATACCCAACCTAGGCTTGTTTTTATAATGCTGAAGTTTTTCAATGTTTTTTCTGCATGCAGGGCAGTCTTGATGCTGACCACGGTGCTCATTACAGCCAAGTCCAGTGAAGGATGGTTCAGACTGTACAAGGGTAGCATGATTGCTGCTAGAACTTGAAATGGAAGAAGATCTTGAAAATGAAGAGAAATTATTTACAGTAGCAAGTTCAGGTTCTGGATATCTGAAGAAATTGGTTCTTTGATCAAACCTTAAAGGTCTGGAAATCAAAGCTTTTTGTGCAGCCTCAGTGTTTCTAAGCTCGTTATACTTGATCTCCCATTGCTGAGGATATTTAATCGTTGTCCAATCAAATGTGACTGGCTGAGCTTTTTTAGAGTGGTCTTGTTCCACCACACTGTGCAGGTGTGAACTCTGATGGACTTTCTTTTGTAAAGGAGGCAATGTATCATTTCCAAATCTGACACAAACTAAGCTTTTAAGCTGAATAATACGAGAACCATTCATCATACGGAAACCTTGTGGAAGGATGTAGGCTTTAAGAAGATCATATATAGGCGGGTCATCTAAGCTGACAGAATACTTAGGGAATATGGTACCGAAAGCAGCGCCATTATGCAAAGGTGTTGTGAAACCACCAATTATAGCATGGGCAAAGTCTGTGTGACGAGTATCTATAGCAACACATAAAGATGAAATAGGTAAATACGGACGTACAAGAGGACCTAGACCAAGACGTATTGCTCCAAGGTGAGCGTATTTATAACCTTGAGTTTTAGCCCAGTCTATTTGAGATTTTTCTAACAGATTAATGTGGACTGGTTCTTGTGAATCGGTAAATGAAATATCAACAGATGAAACTTTAATTTGAGAACAAGCAACATATTTCCAACCAGAAAGCTTATAGACTTCACGAGGGAGAATTGCAGGTATTTTCCAATCTGCTGAAGGGTTTGTATTATCAATATGAATAATGGAGGAGGATTCGTCAGAGGTTGAGCACTCTGCGAAAGATGAGCGTCTCTCTGCAAGAGATACCTCATTGTTATCATTCTGCTGACAGTCTAAGATATTGTGAGTAGCAACATCCATTGTGGGATCCATTTACTAAGGGCTCAGTCTCACTTTAGGTCTACAAGCGGGATTTACAGCGCCTCACTTATCAAACGGATATTACCCTGTTACGACCTCTTAGACACCCTTTGGATTTCCTACAATTGCTCAATAGGTCATTTCCACCTATCTACGGGGAGTGTTACTAATTAGACTTGCATCAACAAAATAATGAACAGTGGAGTATTTGCTACAGTGAGCTTACTATTTGACTGCAAAATTACTGTTCCTCGGCTCTTACTGTTCCTGCGACAGGATCTACAGCTTCAGCTTCAGCTTCGCTTTAAACCTCTTCAGAATGATTGGAAGTGCGGATTATATCAAGCAACTCTCTTTTAATAAGACGACTTAAACAAGCTATGAGCACAATACACACGGAAATAATGACAGTTATTATTACAGTGAGATGGATATACATTACAGAGATATTACAGACACTTGCATATAGCCTTCGGATGGCGAAGGTCGGCACTGCGTTAACACAACTCTAATATCCACAGCTTTTGATGCAATCTTATACCACGAGGGCAAGATGCAGAGCATAAGCTAAAGGATTTACAGACACAATCCTAACACATACTCAGATCTTTCTGTTGTAGTATTATACCATGAAGGCAAGCTACAGAGCATACTTGTCTGAGAACAGACGCTTTAACAGACTTGAGGTTCTGATGCGTTCATTTAGCACGAAGCCATGACGCAGAGCATACTTCTCACAATACAGACTCAAGACTTAGAAGTCGAGCGGACTACTTGCTCAAGACCTCAGACACTCAGACTTGCAAAGCAGACTACTTGCTCAATGCGACTCAATGACCCAAATGACCCGATGATCAAAATGAGGCCTTGGGCCTTTATTTATACAAACTTCTAGCGGTAAGCCGGTAGGCATCAACTGCCACTAATCGGTCAGTCGGTAGATCCGGTTACCAAAACCTACACTAACATGTCATTACCGAATCATCCGGGGCGACAAGTGGGGACAACCACTGTCGTTATCTCGTCCCTTAATTAGATTTTGGCATTACAGGGACCCGGACTCTTCTGTCATGGCCGACAGACTCTAGACATGAGTACGAGGTGGAGCATCATTGGCCCACGACAGTTTTATTCCTAAACTATTACATACGTGGAGCATTAATCCGGCCCACATTGGAAACAGTGTCGGGCAACGCTGGCTGACTCAGCCTTCAGAGGGTCCACCGCAGATTCCGTTCAATCCTATGGATCGCGCCCTTGAAGCATTTCCCAAATCTCAGAGTCATCTGAGTCATACTCATGACGACCAAACAAGACACTTTCATCTAGCTGCTCAAAGGGAACTGGAGATGGAGGCAGATAGAGATTAGGACTGAAACATTGTTCAATTTCTGAACCATGAAACAACAGGTTAGGTTCACAGATAAACTCTCCTCTGAAATGAGATTCAACTTTAAAGTCCAGTGGAATTTCTCTTGTGGTTACTCTGGACTCAATATGATCGCCTTCTATTGTTCTTCTGATAAATTTCTGTTGAGCATAAACACGGTGTTCCAGTGGCTTATAGGTTCCACCTTCATGGATGAGCTTGAATTTAAACCACTGGCATTCCTGGTGTGCCACTTCAAGATCGGCTTTCAGATGATAGATGAAATTTGCTCGCCGATTCTCCCAATCAATTCTTGGACAAAAGGTATCCAAGAACACATCTGTCCAACCCGACCATGTAGAATCATATGCAAGATCTGCTGGGTCTGCATAGATGATTACGCTGCCTCGTTCTCTGCAATACTAAAGGATCAGATTGTATGAAGTCCATGTTAAATGACCATCACACAAATCTACATAATTATCACCATTCTTATCTTCACCAAGCCACACTTCTCTGCATTCATATAGCTTAAGATAGGCATTACTGAAACTCTGAAATGCATCTTTTTCCCATCGCTCTAAGATCTGTAACTTACATGGCGATGTCTGGATATTTTTTATGAGGGTAAGTTGCAGGAATCTTTTTGCTTCATAAACCGAAGCAAACTCCAGAGACTGGATTCTGACTTCTCTGGGGAAGGTGTTATCCCAAGGCAGGATGAATAAATCTTCTTTCTGGATAAGCTCTTCATGTGTCCATTTCTTCTCTCGAGCTTTTCTTTCTTCCTCTGCAACTACTTCTGCAGTAGTTCGAGGACCATCACTGATGCAGAGTCTTTCACGAACTTCCTTTCTCATAGTGGACTCTGTCATTGGAGCTTTTCCACGATCAGGATCCCTACAGGGACCTTCTTCTTCTTTGCTGGTTCTAGAACCGAAACTTCCGGCATTGAACATCTTTAATGCTTTTGGCTGCTGCTTCTGAGCTGATTCCCTAGTTAACATATCAGCTAAACAATTCAAGTATCCTGGTTTATAGACAATTTCATAATCAAAACTACTTAACCAAGAAAACCATTTTAAAATTCTACTACTGTTTTCAGCCATTAAGTTATCGTTTTTAAAGATGTCGGGCTTGATCTTCAAGTCTGTTCTGATGATGAACTTTACAGGTTTCAAGAACAGCTTGAAATGCATGACTGTATTTTTTATAGCCAATATCTCCTTATGGCTGGATGGATAGTTTAGTTCAGCTCCTTTGAACGCACCAGATCCATAGCCACAGATATTTTCACTGTCATCAATGGCTTCTATTAGAACACCACCCCATGTTGTAGAAGAGGCGTCTGTCTCAATGATTAGTTGGCCATTGCCACTAGGCAGAGACAAAGGCGACAGTTCCATAACTTTCTGCTTAATTTTGCAAACTGCAGCGGACATATCTGCAGACCATCTAGGGGGATTCTTCTTCAGTATTTGCTGCAGTCTGCGGATATCTTGGGCTTGACCTTTGTAAAAAGGCCGAATATAGTTCAGAGACCCAAGGAATCTCTGCAACTGAGTCTTGTCGAGTATTTCATCTGGGAACTTCTCAAAACATGACAAGACATGGTTTTGAAGGATTATCTGTCCTTTCTGGATCTTAAATCCTAGAAATTCAATTTCGGTCTTACCAATCTCCATCTTAGGCTCGGACAGAACTAATCCATGTTTATATACTAATTCATAAAATTTCTGCAGATGCTTCAGATGTTCCTGCAGACTGTGAGAACAGATTAGTATATCATCAATATAAACTAATGCCCAATTATAATCACGAAATATATCCTCCATTCTTTTCTGGAACTCGGAGGGGGCATTATTTATCCCAAAAGGAAGCACTTGCCATTGATATTGACCTCTTGGCACCACGAATGCTATTTTAAACCTGTCTTCAGCTTTAATCCCTATCTGGTAAAATCCAGATTTCATGTCAAACTTGTTGAAGATCACACAGCCTGATATTCTTTGTAGAAGGCTGGCTTTATTTGGAAGAGGGTAGCGTACTTTCTGTAAAGCTGCATTTAGTGGCTTATAATTAACCACCAGTCTGGGCTTACCTCTCTTCTACTCAGAGTGTTTGTTCACAACAAATGCTCAACATGCCCACGGGCTCTTTGCAGGCTCAATTAGACCTTTAGCCAGTAACTCCTTTACTTCTGTATCACAAAACTGAACTTCTGTAGGAGACATTAAAGCTGCTGAAGCTTTCATTGGTCTAATCTTTTGTTGTGGATCATAGGGCAACAAGACAAAATATTGTTCTCTGGTCCAGAAGGCATTTGGACTATCTGAGCAACAATCTTTTCGGAGCTTCTCATATACTTCTTTAAGGGCCTTTTCTCCATGGATTTCTGAGAAGAGCTTGCTTCTATCCATCTTCATGAGCTGAGCAACTTCGGGTGATTGTACAGGAAGAGGCTCAGACACATTACACTTAGGGATGGATTTAAATGTTAGAGGAAGGGTTACAGAGCGATTACCTAAAGTAAAGGTAAACGTTTACTTAATATGATCTGCAATACAAGGGCTAACTTGATGAAGGAAGTTAGATCCTAAAACAATATCTTCGCTCATATCATCCATTCTATAAACAGTCATAGTTCTACAGACATTCTTAAAATGGACAAGGATTTCTGCTTTGGCCTGTAGAAGGATAGGGGCTCCATTAATGGTTGTTCCGCCATCAACAGTCTTTTCCCAATAGAAAGGAGGAAGGGCAGATCCACGAGCAAGATTAACCTGACAACCAGAGTCTATCATACAATACAAGAGATAAGGCTTATATTCACAAGGCTGAAATAAAACAGGAATATACAATTTCGGACCTGAAAGCATGGAAAGGCTGACATTTATCTGATGAGGATGAGAGGGAGACTGATCAGGACTTTGTACAGGAGTCTCTGCTTCTTCCTTCTGCTCTATGCATTCAGTATCAAGGGCACTCTCATATTGCTTACTGAGATCATCGTCCGAAGATTGATCTCTTTCAATTTGTAGTACCTTCACTTCGCTCTTCAGATCTTCAATTTCTTTACAAAGCTTTCTCAGCTGATCTTGTTTTTCTTTTATTTAAGACTCAGAGTTTGGCTTCTCTGCTCAATCTGAAGCTTTGTCTATCCTGATGTCCTGCAGGATAGTTCTTGTAAAGTTCTGCTAGACTGTAAGATACAGAAGCTTCATAGTCTATCTTTTGTTTTCCTTTGTAATGTTCTAGCTGCATCAGTAGCTGTCTTTTCCTTTCTTTGAGACTTGTACGTTCTAGAAACTGGTATGGCTCAATTTCAGAGATTCTGAGATCAATTGCAGCAACTTCTTTTTCTATTTCCTGTTGCTTTTCCAAATAGGAAAACATGTTAAGATCAATCATATGTAGAGAGAAACTGAAATCAGGGACCTCATACCCCCCTAAATTTGCTTCCGAGTCGGACTTAGAGTCGGAGGAAGAAGGAGGAGCAAATTTATTAAGGGCTGGCTGAAACGCAGGATCTGATTCACTAGAAGAGCCAGAATCATATTCGTCTGGAAGGTATATAATTTCACCGGATGGGGAATCATCATTGTCATCTGGTCTATCCCACCATCGAGGATCCAGATTGTCACAGAAAGCTGCAAGCTTAGGCTTATTTTTCTTCTTGGGACATTTACTTGCCCAATGTCCAGGTTTACCATAGAGAAAACAATTCTTATCAGTTTCTTGGTAAGAATGCCTATGAAGAAACTTCTTCAGCTTGGAAGGCTTAGGCTTCTTGGATTTGTATTTATGCTTTCTGGAAAACTGCAAGGGTTTATTAGGATAATGATACCTTGGTTCACTAGAGTAAAACCCTTTCTTCTTTTTCTTTGAATTACATTTACAGGAGGACTGTAAATGACCTCGGTTGTGTGCACCACAACCCCAATCAGGTAACTGAGCGACATTTTTGCAAAAAGATGGTGTAAACATATCTTGATGCCGCTTGAAATCTTTATCAACTCTTTTAGCAAGACAATGTTCTTGCCAAGTTTCCATGATATACTGATGAAGCTGTGCAAGGGAGAGATTCTGATAGCTTAACGTTCTATCTTTGATAAACTTCTCCACAGCATCTCGGACATGACCTGGGAAGCTCCTTAAGTAATGTTTGAGATATGTTGGATCATTGGCTTTGCCAGCTGAAATAAGTAATCTCTGCATATAGCAGAAATATTCATGTGCCTGTGAAAGGTTACACAGTCTGGCAGTCATAAACATAGAAGCATAATGATCAGTTTCATCACCATGATCCTCCCCGTAAAATTGCTTAATAAGGGCTTTCAATACTTGCTGATCAGCATCATGGGCTGATAACATTAAATTCTTTGCCTCTTGAGGCAAATGTCTCCACCATTCTGCTGCAAGACCGGATAGGCCTGCGACTATATGATTTGCTAAATATAACCATGTTAAAGTGGCATCTCTAGTTCGCTGAACAATGGTCCAATTTTGGAGGATATTAAGAGCAGCTTTAATCTCTTCTCTACTCTGACATCCAATATTTAAAACTGGGTGATCTGGCATCTGAGATATCAGATTATGCATGGAGGTAACACCAAAATTAGTGTTGAATCGAGGACCAGTAGATGTAGATGCAGAGGGCATGGTAGTGTCAATTTCAGGAATATGAGCTTCAGGCTCTGTTTTAATCAAAGCTCTGCTTGACATCATATGCAAATAATGAACGTATTTTTTATCCAGAGCAGGTGGTAGGGTTTTGATAATTTGAACCCATTCTTCCAGGTCTTCTAATTCTGCTTCATCTTGACCAAAATTAAATTCTAACTTTGGTTCTTGTGCAGGGACATGGAACATCCCAAATGAATAGCTCCGCTCGAGTTGAGGAGTAGCAGGCTTCTTTTTCTCGTATCCTTGCAATGCTAAGGATAGAGCCATAGGGCTGACTTCTGGAACTCTTTTCTTTAACTTTGCATTATGTTCTAAGAGTTCTTCTATTTTATGAAGTCTTTTTTCAATTCTATCTGCTGCTTTGCTGACAGCAGACTTTATTTCATCGGTATCTGACAGGAGGTGATCTATCAGACCTAGCTTGGCTTCCAATGCAGAAATCTGATCTTTTTCTTCAGTTATAGCGCTTCTAAGCTTTTGTAAATCTAGAGCTATCTCATCTAGATTTTTAGGAGTTAACTTGTTCTGCAGATTTCCCCAATTAGCAAGTTTGGCTTCATCGGAAACAGATTCTTCTGCTCCGGAGGATTTAACAGGAAGAAATTCTTTCTTAACTTGCCCGTCTGTCGAGAACTGACGAAAGGGGATATCAGGAAGGTTTCTACCAGGGAAGTAGGATTTTTGTCCTTAACTGTTGGTAGTTTCCATTGCGCTATTTTGTCTAGGCAGGTTAAAGGTGAACATACCCAACCTAGGCTTGTTTTTATAATGTTGACGTTTTTCAATGTTTTTTCTGCATGCAGGGCAGTCTTGATGCTGACCACGGTGCTCATTACAGCCAAGTCCAGTGAAGGATGGTTCAGACTGTACAATGGTAGCAGGATTGCTGCTAGAACTTGAAATGGAAGAAGATCTTGAAAATGAAGAGAAATTATTTACAGTAGCAAGTTCAGGTTCCGGATATCTGAAGGAATTGGTTCTTTGATCAAACCTTAAAGGTCTGGAAATCAAAGCTTTTTGTGCAGCCTCAGTGTTTCTAAGCTCGTTATACTTGATCTCCCATTGCTGAGGATATTTAATCGTTGTCCGATCAAATGTGACTAGCTGAGCTTGTTTAGAGTGGTCTTGTTCCACCACGCTGTGCAGGTGTGAACTCTGATGGACTTTCTTTTGTAAAGGAGGCAATGTATCATTTCCAAATCTGACACAAGCTAAGCTTTTAAGCTGAATAATACGAGAACCATTCATCATACGGAAACCATTCATCATACAGAAACTTTTGGTCTATAACTAATTGTTACTTCTGCCATGTTTAGGAGTTTCCTAAAATAATTTATAGCAAGGATTATTCCAAAAAACACTAAACTTCGGTAGTTTACATTGGAGAATATTTCAGGCTCTTTTTCTTACAACCACATGCCTGAGCGATTGACACACGTCTCTCTTGGTTTAATGGATCATTACCAATTGATCACTCAATCTACGATCATACTCCAAGATTGCATATATGCCAAACACACTAAACAATTATCATTTGTTTTTGAGTTCACCAAGTGGAATAGAATCAAAGGCCAACATAATTGCAAAGTTTTAACAAAAGAAACCCTATCCTGCCACCAATTCATAATGAATGAAATTTGTATTAAAGAGTTGGATGCGATTGTTTCCAGATATCATCGAAATTAAAGATGGAGCTCAAGACCTTTAGAATATTTAAAAGAAAATGTTTAGCATCCAACTTACCCAGCCAATATTGATCCAGTATCCCATTCTTCTAAGGAAAAGAAAAAAGCGAGTTTGATTTCAAGAAGGGGTAACCTCTGGAAATTGCTCATCTCCTGGATAATACTACATAAATAACATGCTATACTTCCAGCACAAACTGTCGTCAATTGTTGTAGCCAAGGCCACCACATCACAGACCAATGCGGCCTCCCAACCCACTACCGTGCCTGCCTCGTCGTCCTGGGCGTCTGCTACCCCCCGCCTCCTCTCGGTCCACCGCGTCCTCCTCATCCCATCCCACCGTGTCCACCTCCTCTAGGGCCGCCATTGCCCAGACCAACATTGTTAACTTATTCGATGACTTGACCAGCACCAACGCCACGATCCATTAATTCCTCTACCGAATATCAAGCAGCACTAATCATCATGAATCTCAATGAAAACAAGATGGTGAGCACAAGAGGGAAATGCATAATCCTCGTGGAATGAGGCATACCCATTCTTGCATGGTGTTGAAACAAGATATCTCTCATTAGCAACTTTGAACAAAGAGAATGTGAATGAAATGCATTGCTGACCTTCATCATTTTTAATTAGTGTCTCACCTCCCTTCATCCCACTACTGCCCCTGTACTGCTACCAATTCTGACCACCTCCTCTATATTATTGAACCTTGCCACCGCTGCCCATCTAGCGATTCCCATGATCAACTTTCTATTGTCTACGTTCTGTTTACAAATGTTTGTTGTTGCTTAATTCTCTAGCTTTCCCTTTCCTTGTATTCTTGTCTTCTACATAGAGACGTTGCAGTGTCACACCCAACAAAAAAATTTCACAACCTTTTGCAGCTTTTAAAAATGTCACCATCAATAAGCTAGCACAACTAAATTTGAATTTGAAACAAAGTTTGCCCATTTTAGTTAGTTCAAATTTCAAAATTTGGCATGGGCGTGGATGCCACGGCATGCGCATATCAGGAGGTCGTCAGCTTGGGAATTGGGCAAGGATGGCTACATTATGTTTCTCCTTGGTACGACTATATACGTTGTACAATTTTTAGTGAGAGCTGGTTACTGCATGCTTTCTTGGAGAGGAAAGTAGAGCATTCAAAACAAACGAACGACGTGTCTCGAGACGGAGAGGTCTAATGAGCGATGACCAAGAAAGGCAAACACCGGGTGAAATCGTCGCCTCATTAGACAAATCCATTTCCTTTTAATGGATGGCTTGAAGGATGTCAGAATCGGAGTTTTGAATCAGGATGTCGGAAAAGGACCTACAATGGATTTAGCCAGGGATGTATCATGTACTTCATCGGTTCACCATACCTTATGCGATGAAGAATTGTGTGTCTCTGACAATGGATAGATTGGATAGATTCGTCTTAAAGACGAGTATGTTTATTAATAAGGCTCGCCCCTGCGGATCACTGGAGAAACATAACTCATCTACGAGAGTGATCGCCACCTCATTGGAATAATGTAAGAGCACTTATAGCCTAGGGTTTGTAGACATAGGGTAATCGTCATCCACGAAGGCGTACAATGCTTTGACTTCTACATGATAAATTTCATATCCTTCGAACATGTCCAAACAATAGTTAAGAAGTTGAATGTCGTCCTCTCTGTGCTCGCCCTCTAGATGGTTCAGAGTCCAGACAAGGCGCATTCTTCAGACCTAGAAATGCCATCAAAACTCTCGAAGCCCACTAAACCCTCCCTCTATCAACAATATGTTTTTTATTTTTATTTTAGTGGGGGAAGGGATGCATATATTGATCCGCTGAAAGATAGGTATCCCCTTAGGCATCCCCTTGAGGTGGAGTGTCAGTTGACTTATGAATTATTGATATATAGAACTTATTGATTGTTACATATACTCTTAAAAGGTTACTAAAAGATACGCTTTTTTATTAGTTATTTATTTAAACTTTATAATTTATTATACTTAATTATTATTATTAAATATTATTAAATATATTATTATTTTAAATGAATATTATTTTATTTCTTTCGAAAAAAATTAACATGATCTCTTCTATGTTATTTTTTTGATGTCCTTCTTCTTTTTGTTGATGATATTATTCTTATGGAAAGATGTCCCTCTGATATTAATAAGCTATTAAGAATGTTCAAAATCTATAGTTTGGTATGGGCATGACCGTCAATACTAAGAGAACCAACGTTATTTTATAACATCTAATAAGGTCAGTTATGCTCCTTTTTTGTATGACAATACCAACTTGGAGGAAGTGTCTCCTTACAAATATCTTGGAAATGATATCCATCACAAACTTAACTAGAATTATAGTATTGAGAAAATGATCAATGGAGGGTGGAAAACTTATTTTGATCTTGAAAACAATTGTAAGTTAGCAAAAATTGTGGTGTGTGATTTAAAAATAAAAATAAAAATTTGAAACTATAGTCACTCTTGTACGGGTGCAAAGTTTGGGGCTACAACCTCTCTAGAGAATTGTGGAGAAGGATTAAGCAAACCGATAAGTGTTTTGTAACTTACAATCTTAAAATTAAAAGCAATACGTCATATCCTTTTTTTATGGAAGTGGACCTTTTGTAATATCCATATCCAGATATTCTTGAAAGCTATCTCAATTTAATAGTCCAATATATAT
>LPNX010939526.1:97117-170742 GCA_001517045.1 Pseudotsuga menziesii
CTTGTAATGTCATCTCTCAATCCTTTATTTTAGTACTTGCGACATTTGACGAAAAGAGACGATACGAGCTACAAATTCCAAGGAAAAAATGTTGCATCGTCTCTGATGTGGTCCATTCAACATCTATCTTCATTAGAGATGATTGTTGATCGCCTTGTTGGATAAATCTTCTCGTTTTCTGCTTAAGTTGCAGATTTTGTGTTCTTTAGGTTTTGAAATTAGAACTCCTCTGTTTATGTTCATTTTGACCCTATCGTTGGTCAAAATGTTTTTTGTAATTTGTGTGTCGATAAGGAGTTCTTGTTGTTTGTTTTTCTGCTGGATTGAATTCCTTTTGAACTGTGACAGGGACCGAATTTGTATTTGTTTCTTCCTTCTCAACTTGAATTTGCTTTCCGGAGAGTCTCGATGCTTCCTTCTAGATTTGAAATAATTTGTTCTCTAATATATTATTATTATTTTGAATCTTCTTGAACCTTTCCTCTTGCAATTGTTTGTCCTCTTTTAACTTCTTGATTTGTTCCTCTAGTTCTTAATTAATATTTCTCAGACGATGGTTTTCTTCTTGCAGTTTTAGTATTCTTCCTTTGAGGTCTTCATTGGAAAGTTCCATCTTCTGACTATTTTTTAGTTTCTTGATTTTCGTAAGTAATGACTTGTTATGAATTCTTAGTTGAAATAGTTCTTCGGTATTGCTTGCTAATTTGCCATTGAATTTCGTAATTTCTAACTTGTGCTTATTTTTAGTAGATCATCATACTTTTGCTGGAGTTCTTCATTTTGTTGTTGATGTCAACATATCTCTGATTCTTCACTTTTTAGCTTTCTCTGGATTTGCGCCAATTCACCATCTTGTCCATGATGAGATTTTTTAAAAGCTTTAAATCTTCGTCTAAATTTGTATCACTCCTATATGGTGATTCTTTGTTATTTTTTGACCTTTTCATTTTGTCTTCAAGATCTTGATTGCGATATTTTAATTGAGATATTTTTCATTCTTAATTGATAACATTTTCTCGATATCTTCATTAGCTTTTTCCATATTTTTCATTTGATATCTTAAGCGATTATTCTCTTGTTCTGTCAACTGATCAAGAATGCTTCATTTACTTATCTCAAGTTGTATATTTTTATTGCTTTCTTTGTAGTATCCTAATTCGCTTTCCAATCCCTATGATCACAATTATGAGTTACCTTGATCGTCTTTCATAATAATATATTTACCACATGTTGGACATGAGCAATTGTAGTTCTTAAAATATGTCGGATATTGGAATTCCATTTCGCAATAAAGACACTTAGCCCAAAATTTGGATTTATATATGGAATCCATAATTACTTCAATAAATCCGTAATTAGCTTCAATGACTTCCTCAATATCTTCCAATATTTGATTTCCGCTCTTTTAAGTATTTTCTTGGACTCGGTCCTTTTTTTTATTTGACTACTTCTTTGATTCTTTTTTTTAATTTACAAAAGAATTATTATTTCCAAAATAATAACTATAATAATAATTATTATTAGAGTTTGATAGTATATGGATAACGATACTAATAATAATATATTATTAGAATTGTTTTTGAATGCTTGGAATTTGGGTTTTAAGCTTTAATGGTGAAAAGATGGGGAAGGGCGCGTGACTATGGAGAATGAAGGGGGATGGGGTTGGAGCTATCGTGGTGGTGGAGATCATGGAAGGCCTAGGCGGTGGCGTTAGTAACTAGAGGGGGGGTAACGTGATTGTGAAGATGAGCAAGGTTGCAGGTCGCGACGAAGATGGCTAAAAGTGTGTGTTAGATCAAAGATCTGGATTCAAGGAAACCTTGAGAGTTTGGCTACAAGCCGGAGATCAGCAGAAGCTCGAGGAAGGGCTAGCTATGATACCAATGTAATATTCGTATCTAGATATTCTTGAAATCTATCTCAATGGAATAGTCGAATAGAAAACAGTTCCATGTTGTATACTTATATAAGCGTAAAAAATGAATATGAATGATGATTTTAAAATTACTTTGGTAGGGATTTATATAATCCTTATCGTACCTTTTCAAATGAAAGGGTGCATCTCTTTCTAATTTCTAATTAATTAATTCTATCAATCACTTCTTATTTATTAATTATTAATATAAGATATATTAATATTAAAAATTAATCTTGATATTTAATTTATATATATATATATATATTCATATATCTCATTATGTTATATATATTTTTACATAACACCTTTCCCTCATTAAGAGCATAGTTATTACCTAATGTATCAGAAAAATTGAATAACATGGGAGATCAAGACTTTTGAAATTTTCTTTAAATTCTAGTCAAAACCACCAAAGGTTCAAGAGAGGTTGGCATAAAGATGCCATGCTTAGGTTAAAGATGTGGGAGTTTGGTGAAATATCACCTTGCAAAATATAGATGATATTAAAAATATTATCGCTTCGAAGTTCAAAGAGAAGTTGTTGTGTGATGAAAATTTAGAGGATAAAAAAAAATTAAGATATTACAAGGAGGTCATTAACCCTAATCTTGAAGATGAAAATTACATCTTTGTTTTAACTGGCGTAAAGAAGAAGATCAATGTAGCTAAAATAAGAACTAACTCTCATGTGCTACATGGTGAAATAAGGCCTTGAACCTTTCTTAAAACTCCGCGGGTTGAAAGGATCTGTCATCTTTGTGATACTATAAGTCTTGAGGATGAAAAACATTTCCTCTTAGATTGCCCTATGTACACCCACATAAGGTCCCAATTTCAAAAAAGTTGTTACAATACGAACCTGCCCAACCTTCTATCTCATTAATATTATAGTAAGTTAGGAATGCTCCTCTAAGAGCTTGAGCACATAAATAACTATTCTTAATCCCAACAAGCTTTTCACCCATATTATTGTCGATGCATATGCAAATAACTCGGGTGTGCAATGTTTCATGTTTTTTCGATTAAAATCTCATTACTCATTTTAAAGAACTTTTTTTTAAGCTGGACAAAAATCATATCAGGCAAAATAAAATATACAAGATATCGGTTTGTGAATATGCCATTCGGGAATCCACACTAATGGTAACACATGGGATTACAGTGTGACTTGACATTTTCTTGTTGTCCCTATCTATAAAGAGGCTAAATTTAACATAATATCTATTCCAACCGAGGAATTGAAATAAGATTTGACTTTACACTTGTGATAATTAGTGATAAAGAAGGTAGCACTAATAAATACAAAGCTATATAAATTGTTTATCACAAAATAGATATCATGGGTAATTTTTGAACCTGGCTAGACAAACACTCCTTTCCTGTAGGCTTTTTGGTTGCAAATTCAAACCTTGTGGTGGCCTTGGCAATGAAGTTGATTTTTGTATCCATGGTTCTAGCTTGATCTTGTAGCTTATCCAACTGCAATAGAATCTCCTTATGCTCCTCTTTGCTTTCGAGGAGGGATTTGCCAACACTGATTTCATTTACCAGTATAGGATAATTGTTTTGAAGTATTTTGTATTATAGGTGTGACAACTCCATGTGTCTCGAATCCATGATTGCATCTCTTATTGCATGTCCTCTTCATCGACCATGTATTGTTCCCTCTTCACTTTTCCTTTGCAAGAGCAATTTCCTACTGAATGTGGATAGAGATTTTCCTGTGATACACTGTAATAGATGCTTCAACCTATTGCATAACCCAGAGCCAATGATCTACCCTCTGCCTTTTCGTCCTCTATGCCCCCTCCCTTTTCCCACCTAGATAATAGTAATAGAATGCACACGACCACGAAGGAGGTGAGGGGTATGCTATCATTATAGAGATCTGGATGCCCTCCCTAAGCACTTCCTAGAATTAACCCACCAAAAATCCACAAACTAGTGTTAGATTTTTATCATTTAAGCTACATGATCTTAGGATCTTATCTGAGAGAATAACATGCACAACAATCAATCACAAGAAACAATAGACACAAATATTTTCCTCGGGGAAACCATAAAGGAGAAAACCCCGCAACTTCTCAGAGATAGAATGAGCACCAATGGCAACAGTAACACCCAAAGACAAAAAGATGATCTCCAACAGTTGTTCTCTATCTCACTTGAGCGAGCTTCTTCTTCTCACCTATGTGCTATAGTTGGGTGAGTGTGTGTCTCAAATAGAGAGGCTAACTCTCTATTTATACTAATTTTCTGACTTGACAATTACTTACCAGGGCCGACTTCTCTATGAGAGTCTAATAACCCTAGTGCCCTGAAACTGTGGGGACTTTGCCCCTCGATCAACTAGGAGGGTTAACCTCTATGACTTTACATGACTTGATTACATTAATGATTCTCCTGATAGGAACATCGGGGACCAATGAAATACAATATATGAAATATAAAAGTGAATACATTCCGAAGTTACAAATACATCAACACTCCCTCTTAACTAAGAAGGTATTCTCTTGACATAATTCATCAGCACAAGTCTTTGTCACTAGATCAAATATGGATCATCATCAAAGCTGGATCATCACTGGATCATCATCATCGCTGCTTTTGCTATCTCGATGAAATGGTGCTATCTCTCAATTCTGCTCGTCATAGGAAGTTCTACAAAGCCAGCCCTTTTTCATGATGGTTGTAGGCCTAGCCTCCATGTAGGTCTTCATCTTCTTCAGCGCTTATATCCGACCATGGGAGGCCCAACCTGCCACCATGTCAAAAAGGCCCGCCCAACACTTATATCTCACCATGAGAGGAACACATCCAGCATCCATGTCAGAATGGAACACCTAGTACTCACATCTGACCATGGGAGGCCCAGCCTGCCACCATGTCAAAAAGGCCCAACACTCACATCTAACCATGGTAGGCCCAACCTACCACCATGTCTGAAAGGCTCGTCCAACACTTATATCTGACCATGGGAGTCCCAACCTGCCACCATGTCAGAAAGGCCCAGCACTCACATCCGACCATGGGAGGCCCGACCTGCCACCATGTCAGAAAGGTTCAACACTTATATCTGGCCATGGGAGGCCCAGCCTGCCACCATGTCCGAAAGGCTCTGCACTTACATCTGACCATGGGAGGCCCAGCCTGCCACCATGTCAGAAAGGATCTACACTTACATCTGACCATGGGAGGCCCAGCCTGCCACCATTTCAGAAAGGCTCTGCACTTACATCTAACCATGGGAGGCCCAACCTTCCACCATGTTAGAAAGGATCTTGGACTCATCACTTCCCCTTGGAAGAAACCTCGATCTGGAGAACACCAAGCTTCTTTCTGAAGTACTCAAACTTCACTCTGGCCAATGGCTTGGTAAACACATCAGCTATCTACTCGTCCGTCGCAACATACTGGAGCTTCACTGCTCCTCTTTACACCATATCCATGATATAGTGATATTTGATCTCGATATGCTTCGACTTGTCATGAAACACCGGGTTCTCTGACAACTTCACATAAGTCTGGTTGTCGCAATATATACAAGTAGCATCCAACTGGAGATCAAACAGATCAGATAGTAACTTCCTCAGCCACACTGCCTCACAACTAGCCGAACAAGCTGCAACATACTCTGCTTCGGCTGTACTCATGCCACGCAGGATTGCTTCCTGCTAAACCAAGAGATCACACCTGATCCCATATTGAAGTAGCACCCCGAAGTGTTCTTCCTATCAATGGCACTTCCCTGTCCAATCTGAATCCACATAACCTTCCAGGTTAATATTTTGATTCACCTCATGCTTGAGCCCATAATCAATTGTACCCTTCAGGTACCTCAGAATATGCTTTGCAGCAATCAGGTGAACATGTCTTGGATATGTCAGGAACTGGCTCAATGTGTTCATAGCAAAGCAAATATCTAGTCTTGTATTTGCCAGGTACGTTAAGGACCCAATCATCTGACAATACATCGTAGCATCAACCGAATCTGATGAACCATCGCTCAATAGCTTCAGGTTTGATGCCATAGGTGTGGTCATGGCCTTACAGTCCATCATCCCGAACCTCTTCAGGATCTCTACTGCATACTTCCCTTGTCCCAGGGAGATTCCATCTACATTCTTCCACACCTCCATGCCTAGAAAGTAGTGCATCATACCCAAGTCCTTCATCTCGAACTCAGCAGCAATCTTCCTCTCTGTATCAACAATCAACCCATCCTCACCTGTTACAAACAGATCATCTACATACAATAGGAGTATCACTGGGTTCCCTTCTTCAACCTTGTAGTAAAGTTTGGAATCCGCTTTACTCTTGGTAAATCCCAAACTAGTCAGGAAGCTGTCAATTCTGCCATACCATGTCCTGGGTGCCTGTTTCAAACCGTATAGAGATTTCTTCAATTTACACACATGAGTTTCCTTGTCATGTGTCTCAAAACCGAGTGGCTGCTGCACATACACTTCCTCATCCACTACACCATTCAAGAAAGCAGTCTTGACATCCATCTGGTGTATGTTCCACTTCATTACTGCAACCAGAGCAAGTACTGATCTGATGGAAGTGTATATGGATACAAGTGCAAAATTTTCCTCATAATCTATTCCTTCTTTCTGGGAGAAGCCACGAGCCACAAATCTTGCTTTATATTTCTCTATGCTGCCATCTGCAACATGCTTAATCTTGTAGATCCACTTAGAAGTCACAACAGACTTCCCTTATAGTCTTGGGACAACATCCCAGACATCATTCTTCATGATCGACTGATACTCGTCGATCATAACATCCTTATATTCTTTCTTTTCTGTCGCTTCTTCATAGTTGGAACGTTCTGTATCAATGATGTCACATAATAGGGCTACATATCCAGAGAAAGACCTAGTTCTCTTCCTTTCTATGTGCATTTCTTCTGGAGCCCCATATCTTTCTGCCCCTTTGATAGCCTCTCGTACCCATGTAGGTTTCCTCTTGGGAGGATTCTTCTCCTGGGGTGGATCTACAGGTTCCTAGGGTTCTTCTATTTCTCGATCTTCATCTTGAGTTGCATCATTCATAGTCGTATCTTGAATTCTGGGTGCTTCTGCTTCTTCAAGGTCTTCAACAGGTCTCTTTCTGGATTTGTTGGAAGTTGAGTCTTCGTCAAATGTTATGTCTCTGCTGATGTCGATCTTCTTAAATTTGGGAAGTATATTATGTAAGGCTTTGAGATTTCACTGTATCCCACAGATATACCCTTCTTTCCTGAAGGATCTAACTTTGTCCTCTTCTCTTTTGGAATGTGTATGTACACTAGACAACCAAATATTATGAGATGACCAACTTCTGGTTTCTTTCCGGAGAAGACTTCTTTAGGTGTCTTGTTCTCAAGTACTCTATGCGGAGTATGGTTCTGTACATACACATCTGTCCTAGCAGCTTCTGCCCATAGATGCATGGGTAGATCTTAATCATGAAGCATTGCCCTTGCAGCTTCCATAGTCGTTCTATTCTTCCTTTATGCAACCCCATTCTGTTGTGGATTATATGGAGTAGTCAACTCCCTCTTAATCCCCAAATTTCTGCATAATTCTTTGAATTCATTTGATGTGAATTCTCCACCATTGTCTGATCGAAAGGTCTTGACTTTCTTTTCTGAGTGGTTCTCGATCAAGGATTTGAATTCTTTGAAGTTGTTGAATACTTCATCTTTGTTTTTCAAGAAGTATATCCATGTCTTCCTAGAAAAATCATCAATGAAAGAAACATAGTATACATACCCACTCAATGAATTGGATGACATCGGACCGCATACATCAGAGTGGATGATTTCCAAGATTCCTTTTGCCTTGCTCTCACTACTTGGAAATGTCTTCTTTGTGTTCTTTCCTTTCACACATCCTTTGCAAACACCTTCATGCTTTATCTGTATTTCTGGAAGACCTTCAATAGCTTTGCTTGCAAGTGGTAGTGCCCTATAGTGCACATGTGCAAGCCTTCTATGCCAAAGTTCATTTGGCTCTACTAAGTCATGGACCAAGGCTTGTTCTGGTTCGCCCTTTAGCTTGTATAAGCCTCCCTCTTTTTCTCCAATCACTATTGCATCATCTATAGTCTTTCCCTTTGGCCACATAAGGACTTGGCCATCTACAAATGTAACCCTTATGCCTTTTGCATCTAATGCAGATATGGAGGGGATATTTTTCTTTAGTCCTAGTACAAACAAGACATCCTTCATCTTCAGAGACTTTCCATAGTCTAACTTATAGGAGGGTTCACCACTACCTTTTGTTGGATACTGGTAGTCATCCCCAAGTTTTACTTTATGGGGTGATTCATGTTCAGATAGTTTCACGAAAGATTCCTTAAATCCCGTAATGTGCTTGGAAGCCCCACTGTCTATAAGCCAATCATTGCTTCCATGTGTGACAGTTCCCGTGAGGGCAGAAATCAGAACATATTCTTCATCACTTGAAGAATCATCACTTTCTTGTTTGATTCTCTTTCTGGAAGGTTCATCATCCTCTGCATTGTGAGCATGATGTCTTCTTTTGTTGTCCTTCTTCTGTGAGAGCTATTCTTATTCTTGGGACAATCTCTTGCAAAGTGTCCTCTCTCATCACATGTAAAGCATCTGTATTTAGATATGTCTTTGTTAATTTTTCTAGAGTTATCTTTCTGGTGAGAATGGTTACCTTTGGGATGATGATAGTCCCTCCTGATTTCCTTGGAGTGTACTGTGAAAGCTTTATCTTCACTTCCCATCTTTTATTCTCGGGCTACTATTCTAGCTTCTTCTTGTAAGCATTCCTCCCACAGTCTACTGAAGGTGACTAGCTTTCTTCTAGCACAAATCCCTTGAACGAAAGAGCCCCATGTCCTAGGGAGATCATTCAAGGTGGTCATCACAATTTTTGCATTCTCTACTTCTTCATCTACTGCTTCAAGTTGTTCTTTGATCTGGGAGACCCTTGTAAAGTAAGATTGTATGGTCTCCACATTCTAGATCTTCACATTCTTAAATTGGTTCCTCAAAGTCATCTTTTGATTTATGTTATTTCCTTCAAATAGCTTGGCCAAGGCTTCAAACATCTCTTTAGGTGTCTTTAGGGAGGACACCTGTGGTATGAGGTGATCCTTGATTGAATCAACAATAATTCTCTTAGCCTTGATCAAGTTCTTCTTGTGTAAGGCCTTAGCCTCATCTCCCTTTGGAACTGGAACATCTCCACTGATGTAGGAGTCCAATTCATTTTCTTCAAGAACTAGTACTTCCATGCTCGGAAGTTATCAGCTCCCTCAAGCTTTTCATCAAGCTTGGTGTGATGAGACATCTTAACTGAGAACCTCAAATGGAAATACAAAAGATTTAGATCTTACCAATTTGAGAAGCTGGAAATTGGATTTGAAGTTGATCTTCTGCAGTGTTGGTTTTCTGGTTCCAAGGCAAATTAGGGTTTGACTTTCCCGGAGTTCTACCCAACCAAAAACCTTGATTGTTTTTTCTCTAAACTTCGATTTTGATGAGGAGATCAATCCTATGCTGGGCTCACTCAAAAATTCCACTTATGTGAAAATCCCTAATTTCCCGATGCAATGGTAGGTCAAAAACAAAAAAAAAATCTCAGAATCAGATTCTGCTTCAACATAAAGATGCGCCCTTCAAACAATAAGAAGCTCTAGCTTTTGCAGCTGCACAATGTCTTCTTCTCAGGTTAGTTCTGATACCATGTTAGATTTTTATCATTTAAGCAATATGATCTTAGGATCTTATTTGAGAGAATAACATGCACAATAATCAATCACAAGAAACAATAGACACAAAGGTTTTACTCAGGGAAACCATGAAGGAGAAAACACCACAAATTCCTAAAAGATAAAATGAGCACCAATGGCAGTAGTAACACCCAAAGACAAAAATATGGTCTCCAACAGTTTTTCTCTCTCTCACTTGAGCAAGCTTCCTCTCTCTCACCTATGCGCTATAGCTGGGTGAGTGTGTGTCTCAAATAGAGAGGCTCACTCTCTATTTATACTAATTTTCGACTTGACAATTAGTTACTAGGGCCGACTTCTCTAGGAGAGTCTAATAACCCTAGTGCCCTGGAACTGTGGAGACTTTGCCCCATGATTAACTAGGAGGGTTAACCTCTATGACTTTACATGCCTTGATTACATTAATGATTCCCCCGATAGGAACATCGGGGACCAATGAAATACAATATATGAAATATACAAGTGAATACATTATGAAGTTACAAATACATCTATTAGAATTCCATATGCTAAGCTAGATTATCAGTATTTAATTTCAATTTCATAACAAAAGCATATAGACAGGATCACTGAAAGAAACAATATCACAAGAAAAACACAAATTTATCTTAGAAAAACCCAACAAAAGCTTCCTCAATATAGATGCCCCAAAAGATAAGAGGTAAAACCCCAAAACTGATCTTCCTTCTCCTTCCAGCTACAGCTCTCTCTCTCTCTCTCTCTCTCTCTCTCTCTCTTATGCGCTACACAAGTGAGTGTGAGTGTGCTACACAAGTGAGTGTGAGTGTGTTAAAATGAGAAGCACCTCACCTCTATTTATATTCTTTCGTTCACTTGACATTTAACCTAGTTATGTAGGCTCAAGTAAACTTAACTCGGTTATGTAGGCTCGAGTAACCACAACTAGACTAACTTAATATAATAACATATTCTGGAGGGTACTAATGACCCGACTTACAACGGAGGGGACTTCCTCATGACTCTCATTAATTATATCGATTAGGAAAATCGGGGTACAAACAAATACAAATGATTCTCCCGATAGAAACATCGGGGATCAATAAAAATATATATAGAATATTCTTTGAAGTTACAATAATTCAACACTCCCCCTTAATGAGAAGGGTATTCTACAACAACAACAACAGTAGGAGAGAGAGAGGAAATCATCAACATCATCAGGGTGACACGTCTATAGATCATTGGAATATTTTTCAACATCTTTGACGCATAGTATTCATCTTTAATTTCAGCAGCAACATTTCTTTGACAACATCATCGTCAACATTTTGGTCTTCAACAACATCATCATCAGACTCTAATCTTTCGATCAGCAACATCATCATCATCATCAATCTGAGCACATCATCATCACACTCTGATCTTTCGATCAACATCATCATCATCATCATCAATAACCTACAATCCACAATACGAAGATGAAAGTCTTCGGATCACTTTTGGACTTAAGTCTAGGGATGATACAATCCCACCACATTCTCGACAACCGAAGTCACAGAATACAATTACGGTATAATCAATCCCTATCACTTTAGGACTAGGTCCAAGGATGATGCAATCCTACCACGTTCTCATGTACCGAAGTCATCGGATCCATTCTGAACAAAAGTTCAAGGATGATACAATCCTACCACGTTCTCGAGTACCGAAGTCACAGGATCCATTTTGAAAAAAATTTCAAGGATGATACAATCCTACCACGTTCTCGAATACCGAAGTCATCGGATCCATTCTGAACAAAAATTCAAGGATGATACAACCCTACCACGTTCTTGAGTACCAAAGTCACCAAATCCATTCTGAACAAAAGTTCAAGGATGATACAATCCTACTACATTCTCGAGGACCGAAGTCACCGGATCACTTTAGAACGAATGTTCACGGATGATACAATCCTTCTTCTTTCTCAGAGACATAAGTATACGGATCACTTTAGGACAGATGTCCAGGGATGATACACTCCCACTGCAACATCACTGCTCCCCCTTTCGAGGAAGGTCTTTTCGAACAACACCAAGCTTGTCTCAAAAGTATTCGAACTTTACGCAATACAGAGGCTTCGTCAACACATCAACAACTTGTTCATCAGTACTCACATACTGGAGCTTTATGGCTCCCTTTTGCATCATATCTCGAATGTAGAAATACTGGATTTCTATGTGCTTCGACCTATCGTGGAACAATAGGTTCTCTGTCATCTTTATACAACTTTGGTTATCACATAGAATCACGGTAGTATCCAACTCTAGGTTGAATAAACCTAACATCAGCTTCCGAAGCCATATGGCTTCACAACTAGCAGAGTAAGCTGCTATATATTCTGCTTCAGCCATGCTAAGAGCAACACTGGTCTGTTTCCTGCTAAACCATGAAATCATAGCAGATCCCAGACTATAACATCCACCTGATGTGCTTTTCTTGTCTAATACACTTTCAGCCCAATCTGCATCCGTATAGCCATACAATATGTACTCATGGTTTCCATCATAGTATAGACCAAAGTCTATAGTCCCTTTCAGATATCTCATCACATGTTTTGTAGTTGTCAGGTGAACATGTCTAGGTTGAACTAGATATTGACTCAAGGTGTTCACAGCAAAAAAATGTCTCCTCTGGTATTTGTTAGATACATCAATGACCCAATAATCTGTCTATATTGAGTCACATCCACTAACTCTGACGAGTCATCAACTAACAACTTCAGGTTGGAATCCATGGGTGTGGCCATGGATTTGCATTCCAACATATCGACTCTTTTCAATATCTCTACTCTATACTTTCCCTGGTTGAGAAAGATTCCTTATGAACTTTGCCATACTTCCAGACCTAGGAAATAATGCATTAACCCAAGGTCTTTCATCTCAAATTCTTTAGCAATCTTCTTCTTGCTTTCCACAATCTATTTCTCATTCCCTGTCAGAAATAAATTATCCACATACAGTAATAGTATGACAGGTTCATCTTCTATAACCTTGTCGTAAAGGTTAGGATCGACTTTACTCTTGGTAAAGTCCAAGCTCGTTAGGAAACTATCTATCCTTCCACACCAAGCTCTAGGAGCTTGCTTCAAGCCATACAAGTCCTTCTTCAGTTTGCATACGTGAGTCCTTCTGTCTTCAACTTCAAATCCTTGTGGTTGTTCTATGTACACTTCTTCTTCAATCACACCATTCAAGAAGGTTGTCTTCACTTCCATTTGGTGTAAGTCCCGCTTCATCATGGATGCAAGTGCCATGATAACTCTAATCAAAGTATACTATGCTACTAGTGCAAATGTCTCTTCATAATCAATTCTCTCTTTCTCAAAGAAACCTCTGCCCACAAATCTTGCTTTATACTCCTCGATACTTCCGTCAACTGCATGTTTTATCTTGTAGATCCATTTGGAGGATACTACACTCTTGCCTTCTGGTTTGGGAACTATATCCCACACATCATTCTTCATTATTGACTGGTATTCTTCAGTCATTGCTTCTACCCATTCTTTCTTATGTACCGCTTCTTCGTAGTTTGTAGGTTCTTGATCCACGAGATCACACATCAAAGCCACATAGCCGGAAAATGGCTTGGGCTTCTTGCTTATCCTTGTGGATCCTTCATGAGCTCCATATCTTTCTGCTTCGTGTATAATTTCTCTTGCCCAAGCTAGCTTTCTCTTTTGTGATATCTTGATCGTAGGAGGTTCTTGTGGTTTTGTCATGTCATGCTCTTCAAGTACTTCATCTTCAGGGAGGGATGTAGTCTCTACATTTTTGGGAGGTACATCTTCCTCATTATACACTTCTTCATGTTGACATTTTTTGGATCTCTTGAGAGTTGCTTCTTCATCGAATGTTACATCTATACTGATTTCCATGTGATGGAATCCATGAATGTAAATTCTGAATGCCTTGGACACTTCACAGTATCCAACAAATATTCCCTTCTTTTTGGAAGGGTCCAACTTGGTTCTTTTCTCTTTTGGTATATGATTATATACTAGACAACAAAATATCTTGAGGTGACTTACCTCATGCTTCTTTCCTGTGAACATCTCTTTTGGAGTCTTGAATCCAAGAGCACTATGAGATATTCTATTATGTACATAGACAATAGTTCTTGTTGCTTCTGCCTATATATGCATTGGAAGATCTTGATCATATATCATTGTCTTTACTGCTTCCATGATGGTTTTGTTCTTTCTTTCCGCAACACCAATTTGTTGAGGATTGCAGGGAGTAGTTTGTTCTCTCATATTTACAAAAAGCTTCAAACTCTTTCGAAGTATACTCTTCTTCATTGTCTAATCGGAGTGTCTTTATCTTCTTGTCTGAAAGATTATCTATCAAGGGTTTGAATTCCTTGAATTTCTCAAACACATCACTCTTTGCTTTCAAGAAGTAGATCCATGTCTTTCTTGAATAGTAATCAATAAAGGTAATATAATATTCGAAACCATTTAAAGATGTGGAGGACATAGGACCACACACATCTGAATGAATCAATTCCAACGTATGTTTTGTTTTTGTTTCACTCTTCGGGAATGGATTCTTGATGTTCTTTCCTTTTGCACATCCTTTGCAAATGCCTTCATGTTTGATCTTCATGTCTGGTAATCTCGTCACTACTTTGTTCACATGAGGTAGTGCTTTGTAATTGATGTGAGCAAGCCTTCTATGCCATAGTTCACTAGGATCAGCGGACTCATGAACAAGGTTTGTTTTTGAATGTCCCTTGAGTTTATACAGGCCTCCTTCTTCTTCACCAATGCCAACTGCATCTTCAATATTCTTTCCTTTAGGCCACATGAGTACTTGGCCATATATGAATGCAACTCTTAATCCTTTCTTATATAAAGCCAAGATATAAAGTAAAATATTCTTTAGACCTGGTACATATGGTACTTCTTTCATATTCAGGGGATTTCCTTAATCAAGCTTGTAGCTTGCTTCCCCAATTCCTTTGATCGGATATTGATAGTCATCTCCTAGAGGTACTTTCTGAGGAGAGTTCTTTTCTTCAAGTCTTGACATAGTTTTCTTTTGTCCCGTCATGTGCTTTGAAGCACCACTATCAATAAGCCAAGTATCTTCTCCAGGTGTTATAGATTCGGAGAGTGCAGAGAATAGCACATACTCTTCTGCATCTTCTTCTCTTGCTTGCTTTCTTGAAGGTCCTTCCCTTCCTCTTCTTCTTCTTTGTCCTCATCTTCAGCTAGATGAGCATGATGTCTTTTGTTGTTGTTGATCCTCTTCTTGTACTCTTGTTTCTTCAAAGGACAATTTCTGGCAATGTGTCCTATCTTATCACAATGAAAACATTGAAATCCGGAGTAGTTCCTATCGCGGAGATTTTCTCTTGTCTTCTGGATCTTCTTGGGAGGTTGATACTCCCTCTTGTTTCCCTTCTTGAAGTTGGGTTGACTTCTTCTTCTCTTGGTATGAGTGGTTAGGGCTTTATCATCCTCCTTTAGTAGGGCTTCTCTATTTGCCACTCTAGTCTCCTCTTGAATACAATCTTCCCATACAACATCAAACTTCATGCGTTCCTTCCTGGCACACATCATCTAGATGAATGACTCCCAGGGTCTAGTGATACCATTGAGAGCAGTCATGACCATCTCATCTTCATCAAGTTTGTTTCCAATGGCTTCTAGTTGTTCTCTGATCTGAGAGACCCTTGTGAAGTAGTCCTGGATGGATTCTCCATGACTCATCTTGGTGCTCTTCAGTTGAGCTCTTAGATTCATCTTTCTGTTGATGTTTCTACCCTCATACATTTTGGATAGGGCATCATACATTTCTTTCGGATTTTTCTTTAATGACACTTGAGAGATCAAGTGATCCTTAATAGAGTCAACAATAATCCTTTGTGCCCTAATCATATCCTTCTTGTGCTTCTCCTTAGTTTCGACTTCTTCAGGTTCTGCAACTTCCTCTTTGATATACTTATCAAGATCATTCTCTTGGAGAATGAGGCCAATCCTGTATTTCCATGCTCAAAAATTCTCTATGCCTTCCAATTTGTCCTCAAGCTTAGTGATTGGGGCCATCTTGTCAGAAAGTCACAAAAATTGAAATTCTGTGGAATGAGAAACTGAACTTACTAGGAGATGCGCTTGACTAAGGTGAGTTGACTAGTGTGCTTGGTTTCTAGAGATCTCAAGTCTTCACCTTTCAAATATGACTTGTGATATTCAACACTGTAGCTTCTAGTAGTTTTTTGCAGTTTTTTGGTGCAATTGTCAAACTAGGGTTTGACTTTCAGGGAGATCTACTCCTCCAAAAAATTCAATCCCTAGCTCAGAAGATGCGCTATGGGAGGGTGCAACTTTCCATGCAAGCAGTTTTCCATAACTCCAAATTTTTCTTGAAACCCTAATTTCTTGTCGGGGAGAGAGAGAGGGATTTTTCTCTTGTGAAAGATGTCCTATTCAGGTTAGCTTTGATACCATGTTAGAATTCCATATGCTAAGCTAGATTATCAGTATATAATTTCAATTTCATAACGAAAGCATATAGACCGGATCACTGAAAGAAACAGTATCACAAGAATAACACAAATTTATCCTGGGAAAACCCTAATGGGAAAAACCCAACAAAAGATTCCTCAATATAGATGCCCGAAAAGATAAGAGGTAAAACCCCAAAACTGATCTTCCTTCTCCTTCCAGCTACAACTCTCTCTCTCTCTCTCTCTCTCTTATGCGCTACACAAGTGAGTGTGAGTGTGTTCAAATGAGAAGCACCTCACCTCTATTTATATTATTTCGTTCACTTGACATTTAACCTAGTTATGTAGGCTCGAGTAAACTTAACTCAGTTATGTAGGCTCGAGTAACCACAACTATACTAACTTAATATAATAATAGCATATTCCAGAGGGTACTAATGACCCGACTTACAACGGAGGGGACTTCCTCATGACTCTCATTAATTCTCCTGATTAGGAACATCGGGGTACAAAGAAATACAAATGATTCTCCCAATAAAAACATCGGAGATCAATAAAATATATGTAGAATATTCTTCGAAGTTACAATAATTCAACAACATCAACAACTAGAAGCTGCTCCAATTTGTCGTTAGCACACTTGTATTCAGCCTGGAAAAGTATCTTACGAGACTGGGTGACCAACCATTACCTTCATAGCCAAGCTTAACAAGCATAAACTATAGTCCTTACAATGTGGCTTCATCTTGCAATTTCTTGTGCCATCATTCTCCATAAATCCACTAGTATCGATCATTTGCCTCTTGTCCTTTACTAACGGCATTTGAGGGGTTGATGAGACCATCATGATAGAAATAACCTTTCACATGCATAGACCAAAACCTTTCATCATAATAAACCAAGATCAAAGTTTAATGTTCCACCAAGCGACACATACAACCATGCGATGTGCTATGCCCCTTGCATTCACTCGTGCCACTTCCTTTGTATCCATATGTGCCTTTGGAAGTTGTGCCATGATGTGTCACCACCTCTCGGTCATCATAGATTGGCTTGTTGGCGGCCCTTCCTCACCTCCCTATCACTCAATCTAGGTACAATGAAACACACATTCTTAAAAACTTGATCACTCAATCTAGGTACAATGAAACACACATTCTTAAAAACTTGAGTGAGAAGAATTTTTTGGGGCACAACTTCTAAATTTATAGTTTTTCATCGTATCCTCATTGTTTATTTATTCTTAATTTGATGATAATAATAAGATTTTCATTTTCGCATGTTTTCTATTTATTATTTATTCTTATTTTGATAACTACATGAAATTAGGCTCAAGATTTGTTTTTTCAACATATTCATTAACACTTATAAATAAATCAATGAAAATAAACATATTTGTATATACATTGAAGCAATGGGGATATATGTATTGGGGGCATGCTAGTTAGACTCTTTGGAAGATTGATGTATTGATGTATATGGACAACAATGATACAATAATGACATGACACCAATGTGTCATGCTAGTTGCAGTGAGAGGCACTTTTTACAACCCAAGTGGGTGATATATGTCACGTTTGTACCGCCGACGTGGCACATGTCAACTCCAAAAAACAAATGTAACATAATTATATAACAAGCACATATGTCCTCCAAGTTTAGATTAACTACATTATAAAACAAATTTAAATAAATATATATCAAATTAAATCTATGTGAGCAATTTCAAATTCAATGTATTTGAATATCTTCACAAAGATTTAATTCCATTTAATTGAAATGTGAGCATTCAATTGATAGATTCCAAATCTCAGATTATGCTTTTAACAATCTATGTACACGAACTCTGATAACTTTGAGTCTGCACATGGCTACCTTAATCAGAAGCTCTGCGATTTTGGTGATTTTGATAATTGAAATCATTCATGAGTTCTACCAAGATTCAACTATCCCTGTCTTATTTAACATTCCTTCCTTGCATCTCATCACTTGGTCATGCACTCTTCTTAATAGAGATTCATACTGATTGATTATATCAATGGATCGAGGGAGACTAGAGCGGTATTGGTAATCATATATGAGCATTCTCTTCATGCAGTCACTATATCAATTCTTCATGCGTTGCTGATGTGATGGATTATAAATTGTTGGGAAGCAATTCAAATTGTAATGCTTCAGGAATTTTTAGAAAGAAGATAACAAATATCTTATACTAATCATTCCAATCATAGATATCTTGAACCACATAGATAAACTAATAATTTTTTTTCTCTAAAATATAAATTTCCATTTGTACCAATTCAATAATAAAAATTTCTAATTGGAATGGTTAAATAATAAAAAACAAAAACAAAAGAGAATTGCCCCATTTATATGAGATTTGAGTAGTTTAAAAATGAAGATCCATTTGAAAATAGATTTCATAAATTGACTTTAGGAAAACAAATTCTTAAAATATGAATACAGTGAAAAATACATTATTAAGAAATTTATGAAAAACAAATTCTTAAAATTTGAATACAATGAAAAATACATTATTGACAATTTTCTTTTGGCTTACAACTAGCATAGATCCACCTTAACTATAGTTCTACCAAGCTTCAAGAGTGATAAAATCCCTTTAGGTGCAAACATTTCCTTAAGTTTAGGACTCTAAAAGAAGTTTGCACCTCAAGAGATTTGATCTCTCTTCGCCCTTGGTAGAACCATACTTAAAATAGATCTATGCTGGTATAATAATACCCTATGACAAAGTCATTCATCCTTAAATGTTAACATTTTGGTGAAGAACAATCATTATAGATCTATCTTAAATTTAGATTTTCTAAGAATTAAGAGGATCATTCTTTAAGGTGATTTTTTTTTAAAAACATAAAATTTGAGAAAGAGTTTGTATTTAATGTTTAGTAAATCCAAACTTAAAAAAAATCTATACTATTTATATTTGAATTAAAAAACAACACAAAACATTAAAAAAATTACATAATTACATTCCTCCCACATACAACGTACTAACTTAATACAATAAAAATATACAATAACTTGAAAAAAATATAAATTAATAATGTATTTAACAAAACAATATACAATAACTTAAAAAAACGCAAGTTAATGATGTATTTAACAAAACGATGAACTTAAAATCAAGAGCCAAAACATACAAACTATACCCTTCAAACTATGTATGATGAAATATGAGCAAACCAAATCGCTCCCTAATTACGATCAAGAAAGAAACCCCATAAAAGTTGGGCGTTTTGGTTGTTTGATGAGTAATCATTGTAAATCATGCATTCAAATCTTTATCAAGTAATAGAAACCAAGTGATCTAAGTTGACATTACAATATTGTTTGAGGTGGATACTAGGGATTTAAAATATAACTTCGTTTGTTTCTTATTTTTTTTAAAAAGATTTATTTCTCTAATTTATTAATGCACACATATCGTATGTTTCTTATACAAGTATGATGGGAATTCTTCTGGGTTGCCATGGACTTCTTGGAAGGTTTTGGCAAATCCAAAATCTTTGGGTGGATAGGGTTTGAAAGTACCTGCTCTGTTTGCCAAAGCATTTGCAGCTAAAAGTGTTTGGAACATAATTCATGGCTGAGGGCTGTGGGTACAGATTGTCACTCAGAAATATATTTGGCCTCTCACTTGGCTGGATTGGATTAGAGAAAAGGATAAAAAGAAATCAGTTATATCCATATGCTTTGGTCCTTTCATCTTAAAGGTGATTTTCTGGTTTGGAAGATTGAGAATGGAGCTTATGTATGTATTGGTATGGATCCTTGGGCAGGTTGTAAATGGCGCCATTGCTTACCTTCACATTTGATTGATATTTTGCACTCTGCAGGTTATTACTTTTTTTAAAGATGTTGGGACTTTGACTGTGTCTTTCTTAATGGAACAAGGTTGGTTAAGCTCTAATGATCTAGGCCTAGTTGAGATTCTGGATATTAATGCTTGGAATGGATACTTAACCATTCTTAAATCTAGTCAGATCAGACTTAGAAATGAGGAGGATGTACTTGTTTGGAATCAGGCTAAAACCGGTAAGTATTCCCCTAAAGGTGGATACTTGCATTTGATTATGGAACAAGATGAAAGGGAATGTACTTGGTGGTGGAATTTTTTCTGGAAATTGATGTGTCCCCTTAAGACTAAGATTTTCTGCTGGTTTCTTTTTTCAAGGAAAGCCCTTGCTTGGGATCTTCTTAATAGCAAGGGTTGGGAAGGTCCAGGGCGTTGTTACTTATGTAAAAATGATGTTGAAACAAATCAACATTTAGGGGTTGATTGCCCTTATACAAGACCTGTTTGGAAGGAGATTGAAGAGAAGGTAAATATTCAGAATCTTTGGGTTGGAGACACTATTCTTATCTGTTTGAAGAATTGGGTCTTCAATACTAAGGTAAAAACTATAAGATCTTTTCCTGTCATTGTATCATGGTTTATATGGAAATCTAGAAACCATTGCTGTTTTGATAATGTCACCACATCTCCTACGCAGGTTGCAGCATTTAGTTTGGGTTTACTTTCTTCTTACCCTTTGGATACAACTGTTTTGAAGATTAGAATCATTACGGAGGAAGTAATTGACAGAACTAAACCATGGGGTTTTTTTGATGGTTCTGCTTTTGGAAATCCAAAAGTATGTGGTGATGGGGGTATACTTTTCCTTAAAGATGATCATTATATCACTTTTAAAGCTGGAGTGGGGGTAGGGTCAAATAATTATGCGGAGTTATCTGCTTTGAAATTACTGATAATCTTGTCTTTAAATAAGCAGATTTCGAATATCCAGATTTTTGGCGACTCCTTGCTTGTCATAAATTGGATTTCTGGCAAATTCAAAGTTCTTAATCTGCAACTTGCATAGTTTTTGCAAGAGGTCATCAGACTTGCTGATTTCTTTGTTAAAGCAGATTTTAAACATATTTATAGGGAAAGAGATACTTTTGCTGATAAGTTAGCAAATGAAGGTGGGAAAGTACAGAGTGGGTATTGGTATATCTCTGAGTATCAGGGGTCTGGGAGACATGATACCTTTCAGGTTTTTTAGTCCTTTTTGATTTTGGGGTCATGAGGGACTTTACGGTTTCTCTGATCTATGTTTGGTGACTTTGGAACTAAATGCTAATTTTTTTTGTATATATGACAGTTTCTGTTGGTTTTGATGAACTTGGTATGGAATTATATGAAGTTAATTTTGTATGGAATGATATGATGATGATTGTGTAAAGCAGGAATGCATAGATTTTGGAGAAGACATATTTCCAGTTTTTGGACAACATGGTGACGTTTGTTGATGACAGTTGTTTATGCATGATATTGAAGTATCTTTGATCTTCTTTTTTGGAGACTTCAGATTTGACAAGTTGTCAATCTGATGTTTTTTTATGTAATTAAGTCATATTATTAACTTTGGATAAGTTTTTTTGATGATGTTTGTATTGATCTAATGGATACTTTTCTTTTTTGAAAATGGCTCATCTACACAATATAATTTGAATAAAATTATGAATTTTTTCTATGAAAAAAATATAGTTAGACCAACTAATCTAACAATAATTTAATAATTTAATAATTAGACCAACTAATCTAATAATAAGTGATATATTATACATAAAACAATACACAAAATTCGAAATTCATAATAAAACACTTAACAATAAGCAGATAACATTCTCTCGCATAAAATCAAAAGTCATTCCAGGTGGCAAAATTTTGAATGGCTCATGTTAGCTAAACCATCAACATTATTATTTTGTACAATGAATGGCGTCTGAGGTCTCTCTGCACCGCATGGCTTTGCCTCCTGTCACCATGAAAGATGTGATATCAGTTTGCAATCCGGGTCATAGGGCATTTACAAGCAGCAGCAAATTTTCGAAATGTGATTTCATGAGATGGGTTCGTCCTCCCAATTCTAACCCCAACATGAAAAAAAGAGGCTGCATTCGTTCTGATTCTACATCTTTCAACCGGTTGAGAACTCAATCACGAATGTGCTCTGTTATGAGCATTTTCAGAACATACAACATCCATACAACCAAGACACTTGCTACAAATACTTGTGACATATCAATTGCTGAAGAACAATTTGCGGATGAACACGATTTTGTAAAAGCTGGTGGAACTGAACTTGAATATGCACAAATGCAGGCAACAAAGGCACTGGATCAGGTCAAGATTGCAGATAAGGTTTGTGTTTATTACGGAATTGCTCCACTAATAATATCCTGTTTGTAAACTAATTCTCAAACTTCAGCTGCTATTGGATTTGCATGTATTATTCCGTGAAGTTGTTTGAGACCTTCGTATTTTATAATGCAGCTTAAGCTTACAATCCAAATTGAATGGAATTGTTTCGCTCATTAACCATGCAATGAAGCAGTGCCTTGTTTGCAAACTTCCAATTTTCGGAAGTTACATGGTTTGGCGGCAACTTTGCTCATCAGTGATTAACCCCTTCTGGCCCTGACTTATTTTCAAATTTCAATGTATTAAATAAGAGTGATCCAAATCGGAGTTTGCTGGATGCCATTCAGAAGGACCAGAGATATGAGGTTTAAACTCTAAAACCCGAAATTAAACAGCCTTGATGGTCAATTTGGCAAGATAGACAGCGTTATTACCAGTCCAAGGCCGGTCTCTCTCTGTCTCTGTCTCCGTCTCTCACACAGAGTAATAGATATACCAGCAACCAATCATTTATGCATTGGACACGTAGGAACAAAACCATGGATCCATCCAAAATATTTAATTGCATGCAACTATTAGACTTATAAGCAGATTCTAAAGTTAAACATAATACCTCGAGTATGGAATATGTCTCATCCGCGGTGGTCTAGTAGTGGACAGGACAACGTTTTTTTATTATATTAGTCTCTAGAGTCTACAGTGAATAACACCAGGAGATAAATACTACCATCTTCGAGATGAACTACATGCAAATAGTTGCTTCCTGACCTTAGCACTTACATAGTACCATCTAACTTAATTTGATCTAGAATATTTTGATAGCATATCCTTAGAGGAGGTTATTATCACTCTGGTTGATGACATGCATGCTACTGTATATTTCCCATTCAGGGAAGAGGATAATCTTTGTTAGCAGAGATTTTTGGAGGCCAATTCTAGCCCCCAGTAGGATAGAGTAGTCATGACTGGCCAAAAAAAAAAAACAGCTACTTAATTATGGCTGTGATGAGCTTCTAAAGTTCTATAAAACATTTTGGTAGATATGAAACCCTGAGTACTGCTAAAGCTCCATGATTTCTCAACAAAAGGGTATAGAAAATTTTGAAGCTCTGTCCTTTGAGCTGCCTGGTGTAGCCTTAGCCTTAGAAGTAGTAGGACCAGTATAGATTCCATCTTAATCTTGGAGCTATCAAGCTCTGAGAGGCATCAAATCTGTCAAGGTGTAAACCTTCATGATAATATAAAATTTCAGTGAAGGTTTGCATCTCAAGGGATTTGATCCTTCTCAACTCTTGATCTACCCTAGTGTTATTTACTACTTTTTTTTTCAACGCAAACGGATAAGATTTTTTTTTACTTTTTTATGAAACCAGAAATTATAAGGAGGTCGAGGTAATGACTCAACGACCGATTACACATAGAGCAAAATTGCCACTTGAAGAAGATCATAATTGTTACAAGACTCTCAAAAGATAAGATTCATGTAATCATGACACATCAAAATGCATCCTAATTACGGTAACGGATGGAATGAGCTGATTTTGTCGTTGATGCTGAGACTTTCTTGGAGCATCAGACAGGCTTTATTGGCAAGAATATCTGCTTGATTATTCAACTCACGCAGGATGTGAAAAGAAGCAACCGTGTCAAAATCTTTTAAAATATTTCTGATTCTCTTTAAGATTTTGTTCAAAGAAGGATTGTTAAAATGATCCTTGGAATTCAACTTTTTTATCAATAACTCAGAGTCTCCGAAAATCTGAATTGACTTATATCCGAGATCTTTTACAATCTGGCAGGCCTTCAAAAGACCATAGCATTCTGCTTGATTATTCGAGCATATTCCAAGACCCCAACAAAAACAGGCTTCAATAGATCTGTCCGAAGATAGGATCACTCCACTTGCTCCAGAAATTCCGGGATTACCCTTGGAAGCATTGTCAAAGAATATAGTGGGGATAGCATTCCTCTTCCACCACAAGGAGAAAGTTGCAACATTATTTCTCAATCGCCAAAAAGGGAGAGGAGCTGGTTTTTTAATTGCGACACTCCTTACACCATTCAAGCAAGGACCCAACCATTCGACTGCTTCGAGAGGAAGAGAAGCATTACCTAGGCTTCCAGCAGATTCCACAATAAAAGCTTTCGCTCTTGCTTAGCAGGCTTGAATGATTTTTTACTGAAAATCCACTCGTTTCTGGCAGTCCACATAGACCACCAATTAACTTTGGCACAAATTGCCAGATTTTATTCCAATTAGTGTTAAGATTTAATTTGAAGGGATTTCGATCTTTACACTTGCTAAAAAAGAAAGGTGTTAGTTTTTCAAGCATATATATATTCGAGCAAAGTGTTTACCGTTCTTTTACTTTTCTTCCTCTTTAAACAAAACTTAGATCTTTAAACCAACAGATAGATGAACACTTGAAATGATAACCAGCAGTAGAAGAAGTACACAAATAAGATCTCACACATGCACAAGAATTTACCCTGGAGAAACCCAATATGGGATAAAAACTCCAGCAAACAATCTTCCTTTATTGCAAATAATATGTAAGATCGAAATACAAACTTTCCACCATGAAATATGCTTGAGAGAGTGACTGTAAGACCAACCAGACACCAAGATACTTTGCTGCCCTCTTACTGCTGTTATAAATCAGCAAGTCAATAAAATACTTCGCTGCCCCGTAAACTGTGTAAAACGAACCAGCAAGACAAACTGCTGCCCTCTCTTTGCTGTGTAAATTCAGCAATAGAAAAGTTTTACTACGCTGCCCTCTCTCTCTTTCAAAACTGTGAGAATGATTATATTATTTAATAGACAGCAGGTGAGATTAATTTATAGGCATAAATTCCAAGAGGACTCGTTAAGCAACTTTGACTTAACTTGAGACTTAAAAATAAAACTTTAATTATTCTTTTAGATTGACGCAGATAACTTGGGTGCATGGAAAGACACATGAGATCAAACTAAATCTAAAAAATAGATACTCGAGTTTACAACTGGCAGAAACTTTGAGTTCGTAACTGAAAGACAAGTACACGGAAAGCTAACTGAAAGTTACTTCAGTTCTCAACTGAAAGAGACTTTGAGTTCTAAAAATAGATTAGGCAGTTAACTGAAAGTTACTTCAGTTCTGAACTGAAAGAGTCTTTGAGTTCTAAAAATAGATTAGGCAGTTAATTGAAAAGATACTTTAGTTAACTAAAATAGATAACTGAAAGTTAATTTAGATCTGGAATTTTCTTTAGTTAACTAACTTAAAAACCCCACTAGACTTTTGCATGGTTGTTTATTACTTTAGTTAACTAAAATAATTAAATGTAAATTAATTTAGATCTCGTATTTTCTTTAGTTAACTAACTCAAAACTCCACGAGACTAAAGCAAGGGAAGACAACTCGACTTGTCATGACTTAACTGAAAGATGCTCTCAACATCGACTTAAGACTTAGACTCAAAGAGACATATTCATGGTGGATGAATTTATTCGTGCCAACGCACTAGATCAATACATTTATTTGCATAAGGAAGATTGTTTGTTTCTAGCTCATAGGAATTTTACATTCAACCTAACTTTTGCTAGATGCCTTGGCTTTTGCGAAATGCTCACAAGGCTTCCTGTCTTGACTTTTGGCGTAGCTCACAAGGCTTGTTCGTTCGCCTTGACTTTTGCTATGACCTCACAAGACTTACGAAGGCATTATCACTTTCGTTCTGACTTTTGTCTTGGCTCACAAGGCTTGTATGTTCACCTTGACTTTTGCCATGACTCACAGAACTGGTTAATCTCCAAGTCTCCCTGGCTAGCTTCAGGGTGGTCACTTATGACCTCAGACCTTGGAGAATGCCTACTGATGCTGATTTGAACAAAAGGAACAACATTTTCAGGAGAAACGGAGACATGCAGACCATGAAGGATGCTCCCCCACACGATTTGTGAAAACCAACAGTCAAGGAAAACATGGTCAGAAGTTTCAGCAGTTGAGTTGCATAAAATACACCGAAAAGGACCATTAAAACCATGCTTAATTAAATTCTCACTAGTCAGAACACGTTGGTGAATGAGCATCCAGGTAAAAAAATTTACCCTAGGGAAGCAAAAGGCATCCCAAACGTCTTTCCAGAGAGAAGACGACCATAATGAAGGATGAGAAGATTGTAACGCAGAGAATCCATGGGCAGCAGAGTAAAAGCCAGTGCACCCCCACCCCCATTGATCTTTATGCAAACGGTGGACAGGAGCAATGCTTGAAAACGAGGATAACAACAAAATTTTTAAAGGCTGTAGTGGTTCTGGAAAGACTAGCAGCGTCCAACTTGTCCAGTTCCCATCACGATCCCAAGAGCAAATTTCAGCCAGCCTGGTAATTCGATGATTATCAAAAAGAGAACTGACAGGATTTAAAGAAAATAAGGAGGAAAGAGGGGGATTCCCAAGTATACTGTCCTCCCACAAAAAAAATCCTCGAATCATTACCAGGGATTCTAAATAGCTGTTGTTGAATGTGCTTTAATCCTTTTTTACAAGAATTCCAAATTGTTGTACCTTGAGGAAGATTTTCCGCTTTTAAGTTTCTCAATGAACCTCCCTTTAGATATTTCAACCAAAAAATCTTGCTAACCGGATGCTTTTTATCAGCAAACAACTGCCAGATGATTTTTCCACCCATGGCTAGATTTGCTAAGCCAGGATCCTGAATCTGCAAACCACCTTCCGATAGTGGTCTTTTGACAATGTCCCAGCTGACTAAATGAAGCTTTCTCTGGTTGCCTTTACCTCCATTCCAAAGGAAATCTCGCAGAAGCTTGGAAATCTGAGACATGATGGACTTAGGAGCAAACATAAAAGAGGATTGAAAGGTGGGAAGGGCTGAAAGAACAACTTTAATCAAAATCAACTTACCAAACTTGGTTAACCATTGGCCACCCCAGGAAGCAATTTTGGATTCAATCTTAGCAATAACTTCAAACCAGTGAGAAGGAGGGCTAGGTCCCAGAGTTAAGGTAAACCCAAATATTTAATCTTTTCCCACTTATCAAATCCGGGGAAGCCCAAGGAGTGGGCAATTCGAAGAATTGGCGGATGATCAACATTCCAGCCATAAACAACACTTTTCTTTTTGTTTATCAAGGCTCCTGAAATTAAACAAAATTTTTGGAGGATTTCATTAAAGGCCCGAGCAATCTTTAATGAGGCCCCACCAAGAAGAAGCGAATCATCAACAAAGAGAGCATGGTTAATAGGATCCACTCCCCTTACAATCTTAATACCTAGAATATAACCTGCTTCCTTTTCCACTACGAGCTTTCTGCTAAGAGTTTCTACCATCAGGATGTAAAGAAAAGGAGACAGAGGGCATCCTTGACGAAGTCCTCTGGAAGCTTGAAAGAAATCTGAAGGTTTTCCATTGACCAGAGGTGTTATCCAGGGTCTGTCAGTGCAAGCTTTTATCAAGTTAACAAATTCGGCGCTGAAACCAAACGAGAGATAAGATAAGATAAGATAATTTTATTAATGTCCACAAATGACCACAAAGTAGGTCAACGGGACTGTCGGTTACAATGATAAGTTATGCATGTGGGAGGATCAAACGATCTCCCATAAAGAAAAAGGAAATACAATATAAGCAATGAAGTAGGCAAAAGTAAAGATAAACAAGTCGAGCTAGGCTGAAGCATGGAAGAGTTCAGGCTCTGGTTCCAATCATGTAGTCCCTGCACAAGATCCAGGAGCCAGAAAGACCAAGAAGGGTCTGGTACTCCTAACATCCGAGGCTGAACGAAGAAAACTGAGAGAACTGTAACAGTGTCTGCTGTCCCGAATCGGGGCTGGTCGGCGCAGGGCGCCCTCTAAACTGGTGTCGGTAGGGCTTGGAAGGTTTTGGATGCCTCCTGGAGGGAGGTCTGGCACGAAGTTGTCGCTAAGATCTCGTGAGTCGAGAGTCTCCAGCCTTTGTTGGTCTGGCGGTTGGGTCAATATCAGGATCAGTAGATCTCTTGGTGCCCCTAAATGACAGTAGCATGTTGAAGAACGCTGTGATCCACTGTGTTTTGTCTGGTTTAGTGGGAGGCTGGAGGATCTGGGCTCGAAACCTAAGAGCCTCCTGAATATAAAGCACTAGGCATCTTTGATCGGTGTATCTGAAGAAAGCGGCTAGAGTTTGGGGTTCCTTGAACAAGCAATAGAAGCGTCCTCTGATCTCGTAGTAGACAAGACATCTGAAAATAAAATGTGATTCGGTTTCAACTTCCTGTAGGTTGCACAGTTGGCAGATCCTATTAGATCTATCGATCTGATGGTCTGACTCTACCCGAAGTTTATGTGATCCTACTCTGAACTGTCCGAGAGGGATCCAAAGGGCATGCATCCAGTGACGAAGCGTATACTAGGGCTAGACAATAAGCCCGCCTCTGATCTCCAAGAAATGTTCAGCATAAAAGGCCATCTTTGGGCGCAATCCTCTCGGAGGATTGATCCAAGTGCCCCGGACGAACTGCTTGTAAATATCCTTTCTGATGATCTTATTCAGCTCTTGTCGGATAGGTAGAAGGTGACCCGAGGCATCTAGAGAGTACTGGAACGGGGGAAGACGATCTAGCTGGATTCCCACTGAAGCAAGAAGGCTCGAGACCCCTGTGAGCCAACACTTGGCCTTGCTTGGTTGGGTACAACTGGCAATAGTCTGGGTAGAGCAATACGCTAGATATGGGTATCTATCCCGGCCTTTTGCTGAGTCGGCTAGCCCTCCATTCGATGTAGGAAGGAGACCAATCTGAAAACTATCTCGAGGTGGAAGGGCTGGGTTCCAAATTTAGCGAGGATGATGTGCCGTGGCACTGTCTGCTTGCACCTGATGATATGTCGGAGAAGGAGGATCTGGACTCTTTCAGCCGATGCCCAATCTGACTTGAGTAAGGAGGGCCCCTAGATTTTTGATCCGTATAAAACAGTGGGACGGATCAAAGTATTTAGCAGGTCCATTTTGGATGAGATATCTTGGAAGTGGTGACGAAAGCATTGTCTCTCAACGAGGGCTAGAGACCCCTACCCCTTGTTGATCCGAGGCTGGAGGGCTGGTCGTAGACTGAAGCGGGCCCGAAAAACTACACTCCTAAATAAGTATAGGTACTGGTGATCTCAACTTCCTCCCCTTTGAATAGGAAATGAAAGTCTGAGGTTTTCTTTGTCCCATTGAAGATCATAACCTTTGTTTTGCCCAGATTCACCGTCAGCTTCCGGAGTTCACAGAAAAGGGCTAGAGCATCAAGTTGTCTTTGCAGGCCTTTTGGTGAGGAAGAAAGGAGTACAATGACGTCGGCGAAAAGTTGGATAGAGATCAGGACTTGGTGGAGGAGGCATCCATCAGTTTCCTGTGTGTGCTCCTCGAGGAAGGTCTCCAACTCGTCAATGTAGATTCCAAACAGTGTGGGCGAAAGCGGGCAACCTTGTTTCACCCCAATGGTGCTGCGGATGAACTTGGATAACCCTCGTGCAGTGCGAAGGTGGCCTCGAACGAACTCGTAAAGACACATAATGGCTGTCAATAAGATCTATGAGACGACAATGTCTTGGAGTTGTTGCAATAAGTCCTCTCTCGGGACTGAGTCGAATGCTTTCCGGAAGTCTACAAAGCATCAGTAGACTTTCGAGGAGCGGTGACGTGCCTCCTTAATCACGACTCGGAGAGTAAAGATGTGGTTGATAGTTTGATGTGCTGGTCTGAACCCTGCTTGACCCTGAGCTCTGATATTTCTCTGTTCAAAGTCCTTGGAGAGATTCATATGGAGAACGGCAGCATAGAGTTTGGAGAACGTGTGGCCTACCATGATCGTTCTGTAGTTGTTGGGGTCGGAAATGGCTCCTGACTTGTGAATCAGATGGATGATATGGTGAGACCAGATAGAAGGAAATCCTTCACGCACTATGTGATTGAAGAGATCAACCAAGTAGCTAACCAAAACCCAGAGACCGTGCTTGAAGAATTTTGCTTGGTAGCCTTCCTCATCTGCTGATTTGCTGCTGCTCATCGCCCGGATGGCCTCTGTGACATCATTGTGAGTCTTGCTCTACATTGGCTATGGAAAAAGGCAAAGTTTGTGTCACCGGTTAGCAGCCAAAGGCTATGTGACTTCAACCTTAGATATTCCTCTTCCTGTCGAAAAGAATGAAAAGCTTTTATTTGAGCAGACTGTTCTAATGTCAGCTGAGCTTTGGTAATTTCGACATCCTCCATTCTTAATTGAATATCTGCAAGTTCCTGAATATTCTTTTGTCTACTGCTCATTGGAGAATTAAGCGATTTCTTAGCCCAATTCTTCAAAGCAGTCTTGGTGTTCTTTAATTTCTTCTCCCAAATAAAACTAGGAGATCCTTCAATATAAACAGACCAAGGTTGAGACACAATTTCCCAGAATCCGTCTCTTTCAATCCATAGAGGACTGAAGCAGAAGGGTATCGGGCCAAGATCTTCCTCTTCTTCAAATATCAATGAGACGGGATGGTGATCTGAGGTTAGTTTTGGTAGAATTTTAGAATATATAGTGTACTTCCCCTCCATAAAGGAAACTTTGAGCAAGAAATCTGTCGAGGCAAGTAGAGATGTTAGCAGCCCCAACTTTGTGATTAGACCAAGTAAAACAGCCTGTTTTTGGTTTAAAATCCAGGAGATCGTAGGCTTGAATCAAAGACTCAACAAAAGCTTGAAAAGGATCCTTTCCAAGCACTCTACCTTTCTTCTCTTTGGGATCAAGAATTATATTAAGATCACCTGCCACGATTACATTAGATGGAGAGGAGATCTCTAAGAAATTTGACAAAGTGTTCCAGCATTCTCGTTTTTCTATAAAGCTGACATGGACGTAGAGATTGAATAGAGCCAGATGAATCTTACTAGAAATTTGCTGGAGTTCTGTATAGATCCAGTGATGAGTAGCAAATGAGTTTTTCAAGAGAAATTTTTCTTCAGACCATAAGGTTGCCAGAGCGCTAGAAGAGCCTTGCGAGCTGACTGCAATGCCAGCATTCATTTTCCACTTTGTTCTACTAAGGGAGAGAAGAGCTTCCTCATCGATTTTGGTCTCTTGGAGCAAAAGAATATCAGTTGAATCTATTTTCAATAAGTCTTTAACAACTTCTGCTTTATTAGGATTCCCCAAACCCTGCAATTCCAAGAGACGATCAACATTATTTACTGATGGAAGAGGGAGTTATTACTCCCTTAGGGGGTCTAGTTCTCTTGCTTCTTCCAAGGGACATTTCAATGGTTGACTGAGAGCCCTGCACCATTAGTCTCTCAGCCTCTTCTTCTCTTGCTTCCTTTCGAGATTTCCTACCGGCCTTCTGGAGATATGCTCAATAGAATCATCGTCAGAAGAACCAGAGCTGACAACCGGTTTTGTCTTTAAGATTTCTGCATAAGAAGAAGAGGGATTAGCTCCAATTTGAGAAGAATGAATTTCCTGTAGGACTACACCTTCACTAAGAAATTCTGAATTTGGTCCAGATTGTTCCAATGGCCCGGGAGAAGGATGAGTTTCCTGAAGATTTACACCTCCAATGAATAATTCTGAATTTGTTCCAGATTGTTCCAATGGTCCAGAATTTAATTCCAATTCATCTTCATGCTCATTAAAACACTGCATTTCACCCTCTTCCAAAACAGCAACAGAGGAGCTTAAAAATGCAAATTGATTAGATGGACCAGAGGACTGAGTTTTATTGCCATCAATAGAGACACCATTCCTAATCTTTGCTTCTTTACCTTTCTTACTATTTTCCTGGGTGGATTTACCTGATTTCTGAACCTGAGTCCACTAGTCAGCCTTATCTTTTTCAAGATCTTCTTCTGATAATTTTTTTTTGCAATTACGGGTGAAGTGGCCATAACAATGACAGAAGCAGCACTTGAAAGGAAGCTGCTCATAGTCAAGCTCGTGAACATGCGACCGTTCAACTACTGTTAACTTGATCGGCTTAGGCAGACCAATTTCCAAGTCCACTTCGACGCAAATCCTTGCACACGAGTATTGATCTTTTCTTTTTGCTCTATCAATATATTTTCCAAGCTTATTCCCGATAGTCTCGAAAGATTCAGAATTCCAGTAGTGTAAAGGTAAATGAGGAAGCCTGAGCCAAACGGGAATAGCAGACGAGACATCTTGGGTAGGGTCAAAATCCGGAGTCCACTTGTTCAAATAGAGTCCCTGAGGCCCCATGAAGTATGGCCCGTTACGAAAAATAAGGTCACGATCCTCAGCTGAGTCAAAAACAAACACATAGTAACCTATGCCAACCAGATGGCTTCGAATTCCTTCCGTTACCAAGGGCCTCCAGTTTCTCTGGACCCAACCTTCAATAACCTTGGGAGAAGGCCAAAGACCATTAAATTGCCCTATGAGCCCTCTTTCCGCAAGGTTTAAAGCAGTACGTCAGATCCGTTCAGCAGGCATTTCAACAGACAGGATGTCTGCTTTCTTCACAAATCTTTGACTACTTGGACCTGCTTTCCTCTTGCAACAGGAAGCAATCAGATGCTTGAATGCATCTAATTCGGGTGGCATAGGAGGGAGAGTGCCCCCTCCGACCTCCATCAAAGAAACTGACCTACAAACAAGCGCTGGTCCAGAAGCAGCAGTGGATCAAAACGTGAATGGTCCACCCAAACCAAACACGAGACCTCCAGATCAGAGGATCAAGGATCTGAATGGAAGACCACCAAAGACAGCCTCCAAAACAAAAACAGCAAACCCAAGAAGCGAGAGAATCTCTGATCACTTCAACGCATTCTTGAAAAAACAATTCAGAAAGAAAAAATAAAAACAGCAACAAACCAATCCGGCAACAGCAAACGCCTCCAGGAGATGAAGCTGCCAATCAACCTGCAATCAACAGAGCAAATGCCGGTCCAGGGCCTCCCACAGTCAAGAAAATTTGAAAGTTCTTGGAGCGAATTTTTTTTGATATGCCTAGCTTGCAAGGATTATTTAGTAAATTACTACTTTTCAAAATGAAGATGGTGTTTTAAAGATTTTTTTTTTTAAACATTATTGTTTCATTATATTCTGTCATCCTCATATATGGCTCTAATAGTATGATTGGTTTTTCTTCAATATTATACGGGTTGACTTGTGATGACATGAGCATTACCCACATTACAATATCTTTCCAGTTTTGATTGTAGAAGTGTCTCTTGGTACAAAAGTCAACACTACCAACTCTACTGATTTTTCTCTCTTATTAAGCCAACAATATTAAAAGAATGTATTACCATGCTTGTTCATGGGATGCCTTAGTATTGAATTTCTTGGAAACCATACTAAGTCAGAGCACCATGTGTCACCATGGTACTATCACTGGTCCTGCGAAACCTTCAGGCATCTATGCCAAAAGATAGCGTTCCTTGTAAATCAATCATTATCTGAAGCACGCCAGCATTCTAATTCAAGGGCTGTGTCAATACCTTCTGGAAACTCAAGTTAACAAAAGACCATTAGTTATTTTTTCTTATGGGTTTCATTGCTTGGGGCTTATACACATTTTCTAGCCTAGCACCTGCATTTTTCAGTGTAAAGACTGAATTTTACCTTTTCTAAACATCCTGACTTAAATGTGATCCACATAATCTTCAATCATGCATATTTATACAAGCATCAGGATGATCTTTATGCTACTTGTGATTCGAGACTTTTGACCTATTTCTATGGATGAGGCGCCATCCCAGAATGGCAGGGATTTATGCAAGCACACTGAGCTACTTGGAGTTCTACTACAACTTCATTACAAGCAGGGATACTGCCAGCATTCATTCGTTTTAGTACAAACAGGGATGTTGGCAGCATTCATTCGACTTCAGTACAAACCAGGCTCATAGGTAAAAGTTATCTAATTGAAGTACGCATTGTTTTTTTCTTCTAGGTTACTGTTACCTTCTTCAAATTGCAGTGCTTTAGTGTTCGCTTGGAAACTCATGGCTTCATTGAAAGAAAGCTTGGCAACTAGTCATAATTTAGCACCTTGTCTTTCTTGCTTCAAGGAATGAAAAACAATAATTTATTCAGTGGCAAAATGAAATACGTATCGGCGTGAAGCCCATGTCCAGGTATGCATACATTCACCGGGTCTCATACCATAATTTTTAATGATGAAAACTTACCCAAATCAATCTTGTCCCATGCCAAACAACAATGCATTTATGGTAAGTATAACACACAGATGTAGTTAAAACTTTCCGGGCATTCGTACATTGTTTGGGTCTCAATGGCCAGACGTGTAAGTGTAAGACTCTAAAAGCAGCAAGTCTGTCCTGAGCTAAATCAGCTAACTTGAAAAATGAAAAAAACTCCACACTATGATGAAATGGGCAGTAAAAGACAGAACAAGATAGTCCCCATGTAGACCTACTTGTTCCATACAAATTAGCCCTACCTATTCCAGGAAAAGCTTGGGAGCTAGGGAGCCTTTTCCTCACTAGTGGGGGGAGGTGTGACTGAAACAAAACAAGATGGATGATCCTTCCCTTTTAGAAAAAACGAAGATAGGAGAGTTAAACATAGATTTTCAGGAAAGCTAGAAAAAATAGCCATTATTTTGTACTTCCACAGGAAAAATGCCACTTGACATGGATGTGTATAAGTGGTATGCAGACTCTTACACCTCATATTATATGAGGTTTCACATTGTGATTTTCATCACATCGTGGGGATTTTCTGCTGGTACCTTTGGAGCATTGGATGGACTTGAGGGCATACATCTTCAAGGGGCTTCTTCTCTTCTTCATGATGGAGTATTTGATAGAGATATTTGGCAGAGATCCCCTTCTTTGTGGTGGGTGGTCATGTTGGATGTTCATATTGTGGTTTGATGCTACTATACCTTCATGCATTTGCTTCATTCTCTTGATATATGGATCCTTACTAGTGACTATGTATGATGGCGCTATGATATTGAAGGTGTCACTAGGAGGGGGTTTTCTATGTTAGGTTAATATCGACTCGGTTATAGAGTGATTAAAGATAACCTTGATTCGGTCAATAATGGGTTTCTAGTTGGTGGTTTATGGGTCCATGGTATAGGGTAACCCATGATATTTGCCCATGTTAGATTTTTAACTTTAGCAGTATAATTTTCATCTCTTTCAACTTTATTTCATTATTTACTTCATCCCACAATTATAGCATATTCATTTGCAATAGAAGTAAAACACGAATCACTGACATGCACAAGAGACAAATTTTTCACTTGGGAAACCCAAACGGGAGAAAACCCAACAAACTTTTCTCATAAGAAATTCAATCCAATACAAGAACAATACCAATCATGAAGATGGACCTTGATACAAGTGAGGTTTTCCCTCCTTCACATCAAACCCTAGCAAGGGTAGCGAATCTTCCAAGAAAATAAGATAACCCAAAAAACTTTCTTCTTGCCTTTTCTAGGCCTTCCAAGGAGATGCGCACAAGTGGAGAGAAGATGTGTGTTGAGATGTCTTCAAATGAGGAATGAAGCCTTCTATTTATATTCTTCCATTCACTAGAAGTTTCGTCAAATGGGGTTGACTTCACTTCCTTTATTGGGCCGACTTCAATAGGCTAATATTCATTTCTTATTTATTTCCAAGTCGACTAGTCTTTTGTCTTCATTATCTTCTGGATCTTTTCCAATGTTCTTTGGAACTTCTTCAATGGTTTGTCTCGACTTAATGGACATTTCTTCATCATAAAATATTTCTCCTCGATGTCTCATCACATGCGGTCATATTCTTCCCCAAGAGCTCTAATGTTGATTTGACCATACTTTAAGAAGTTCCAGACACTTCTTAGAGCCAATTGTCACCTTCAACATTAGAGTAGACTTTGTCTAATATACAAAGAGATAAGATCTCCTTGTAACATAGACAAGTCATTTCACTCTATTAAGAATAGATCACTCCCGCTACGGAGCACTCCCACACACTGAGTATGCAGTGTGACCTCTAGCCTACTACCACTCCAGTCAACACATGACTGGACTAGGCTAAGCATCTGATCCCTCTATACACAGTCAACACATGACTAATCAGGGCTATGAAGGGGCCATTCTCTCCATGTGTCACAAACCTCTAAGAGAATGATATGCAAAATGTTTGCCCGATGCTGGAACCATGAGAACATCAAAAACCCATGGTATTAGGATGTGATGAAGCCTATTTAAAGGCTCGACTAACTCTATTGTAAGATGTCTGTGTGTGGCCGGATTAGCCATGCCTTGGCTGGATTGGTCAAGGATAATTGAAGATATCTTTGGTTCTTGGTTTTCCCATAAAAGGGTTTCCAGGGTTGAAAAATATCTTCTTCATCTAATGGTGTGTTTGCTTCATATTTGTTTTATTTCTCTTGCCATGCTCACAGATTTAACATATGTTATTGTTGTCACATACATAGTAGTTGGGCTACTTTTGTTCCTAAGTTGTTCTTTGAGCCAATCTTTTACTATGAGATCAGCAGATGATGAGCCACCAGTTGTTGATCTCACACATTCAACAGATCTAGAGCATCCAGATTGACTAGTTCTATGCCATGACTGTCTATGCCATGACTGAGCCTCGTGACCCTAGATTCGATGATTGAGTTAGCCATTTTTCATGACCCGGAGCAAAGATTATTACAGTGCCCATGATATGTAGCAGCAACAATTGTTTCAGTGATCCTCATTTTGGTTTCATATCCGGTGCAGGTATATGACCTAGGTGATATCATGGATTTGTGCATATGGATATTGATTTTGCTCTGTTGTCTATTTTAGCAGTAAGACTTAGTTAATAGTAGTTCTATGTTGGTGATACTTTATTGTTTTTTTTTGAAATCTAAAATTACAAGTGATCTAACTGTTTTGGTCAAGAGATTTCTTTATATACTCATTGGTCATGCCCTACTTGTAGTATGGATTTGGTCATTTCCCCCTTAGGGCACAACTCGCTAGTCTTGGCACCATCTTCACTGTCTCCGTCCATCCATTGATTCCCCTTGTTGTTGATTAACCTTGACTTGTGACTTGACTAGTGACATTTGGGATTTCCCCCAGCTTAACCTCTATGTTGGAATAGGTCTCCATGTGTGTCTTGGTGTTGGTTTATGTGATGCTTGTCATAGGGATTGTCTACCTTTAGGTCTTGAACACAAGTACTCCTACCAAATAAGTGTTTTTAGACATTAAGGCATCAAAGCTTAAAGTTATTCCGAATGGATGCCCTGCCAACAAAATAAAAATGTCTCTAGACACTACTGTGTTATCACATATATAGTAGCCAGGCTACCATATTCTATTTTTCAGATTCAGTACATTTTTCAGCCAGATCTCTTACATATGAGATGCTAAGATGAGCAGTTTTGATGAATCATTATTTTATTAGTGGACTATTATACTCTCCCATGTCAGGACTGAGTCTCAAGACACTCAGATTCGAGGATTGATGTAGCCATTTAGTCATTTGCAGAGCAATTGATGATCCTAGATTGGTTTTAGTGTTTTCTCATTGGACAGATGATGGTTCAAATGGATTATTTGCATGGTTATGACTCGGCATTTATTATATTGTGTTATGGTTATCATTGCTCTTACACTCATTTTTGTGACATATACTAGCATTTAGTGTCATGATCTGGCGGTCAGAAATATATGGACTTGGATATATTTGTATTATGTATTGATGTCCCTACTCAGATTTGGAAGTTCCTGATCTATACTCATTGGTGTTACCCTCCTTAGGGAGAATAGAGGTAGTCATTCCCACCATTTCTTTGGCTTGCTAGTGTTGGCTTCATCATTCACTGTCTCCACCCATTCATTACCTTCCAGTTTTGTTTTAACTCGACTTACTACTTGGCTTGTGGCATGGAGGACCTTTCCCCTCTAGAACCTTTGTTGGACAAACTTCCCTGTTCATATTGTGTCTCGGCTCTGAGTTGGTGACAGAACTTGCCTTTGGTGAGTTGGATTGTATGCCTAAATCATTCTGGCCGGTTGTCCCGATGTTTGGCACTGTGCAGAACTCCCCCTTGTCACTTGAGATGTTGGCTAAAACTGAAAGCTCATGTACTACTTGTATTGGAAATATTTATATATGCGCCCATGGAAAATGAAAAATGCTAAACTGTGTTTCTTAACATATGTGAAAAAGGGCAAGAGCAAGGAAATGCTAAAATACCCCTTGAAAGGTATAAGAAAAGGTCCCAAAAGCAATGTTTAAATATATTCTATATCCAAATATTGCTGACCTTATAAATTTGAATGTGTCCAAGATGAAAGCTGCGATTAGCTGTGCTTTTAAGCACTGGTGAAGTCCCAAAGGGTCATACAGGCCAAAAAGGCCATGGAAATAAAATTGATGGTCCTAATGAACTTGGATCAAACTTGATGTAAACATGATGCCTAAGTTGAATAAGCACTCTCTGAACAACTCAACCATTTGTGAGGCATTGCCATTCCCTGTGTTGTTGTTTGTTCGACGTGTGGTTATAGTGAGTATTCCCATTCCATATACAAAGTGTCATGATGTTAAGTAAGAAGTCACCCTTGCCCTAGCCTTATCAATTTCAGCCTTCAGCCTTCACTAGCAAATTGACTACAACTATGAAGTGAGTATAGTCCTGAAAGTCTAGTCTGAGTAATAATAAATAAAAAACATATATATGTATTTGGTTGATGTACCGCCAGTGAAATGACTTCTACTTGTTGTGATTGTTGCTTAAATGATTTGTAGAGCATGTCTTAGCCTTATAGCACTTGCAGCAGATGGATGATGGTTTGAGTTATATTATTGGTATCTGGTCATTTACAAGTGATTATATTGTCTATTGGATAGTGTTGATGATCAGGTAGAGACCTGGAAAGGGTATGAGTATACACCCTAGATGGATTTCGACTCTCTGAGTCTAATGTGGTAGTTTATTTTCAGTTCTGAGCACTTGCAGAGATGGTCAGGCTCAGTTTACTCTTTTGATGCAGTTTTGCTTCATAGGATGATGTGTCTGAGCAGGGAGATGTTTTTTTATTGGATCTCCTAGGGCGTTGTATGGGCATAGGGGGTGCAACCACTTGATTGTACCATAGTACCCCCATCCTAGAGAGCCTGGTGGGCTCAGTTGGACAACGTAGGCACCCTAGGAGGTTGTTTTAGCAGGTACATGTTTCTCGAGGCAGATTAAAAAATGATTAAATGGCTATTGAAGAAATTGGTTTGGGCTACTGAGGCAAGGAAATGACATGGGATGAGTCATGATGATGAGTGTGATGTCCTCCGCACTTTCTCCAGTGGTTACATCACTTGATTGGGCCCACACCTATTTTATGGGCATTTTATATTATTTTCTGGAGCTTTTGGGAGGCTCACGATTTCCTCAAGGAGGCACAAAGTCAAAGAATTAAAATATTATATTATTTTATTGTGCCATGGGGCTCCCATAGGGAGTTAGTTAATACTCCATGGACCCAGCATGTGTTTCATTTATTTCTTGTTGAGTGGGGTACCCTCTTTATGGGTGATTTAGTCCACTTTGGTACTTTATGGTTATATTGATCCATGTATTGTATGTTGAGCTCATCTCAACCATTGATTAGAATATTTTATCTTTTAATCTTAGCCACACATTTTGAAAGTGGTTAGGATTTTGGTTCTCTCATTTCTATTTGAAGGAGAGAGCTTCTCATTTGTAAGGGTCTTTGGCTCTTGGATCTGATTAATAAAAAGATATTTTGTGGATATTTTGTGGATCTGCTTTGCATCTGATGTTCTTCGATGGTGATTGGAAAGTTTTTTGCTTCCTAGCATTCGGGAAATTGTTATGAGATCTATATTTTTTGGGGATCATTGTCTTGTCTACAGGAGGACGACTTCAACTTGGGCGTTTTCGCAGGGAGACCTCAACTCACTTGGATTGTCTTTGTTTTTTAGCAGGGAGTTTTCATTAGTGTTGTGGTGACCTATGATTTCTTCTTGCTATTTTTCTGCAGCATATAGTTTCTTTCTCATGTCACAACAAATCTGATATGGTTGACGCTTGTTGTGCAGGAGAGAGGGCGCATTGACTTCCTCGGGCAAATACTGGACATAGAGCTCACTTCAATCTTCTCAAAATGATCGGGATAGCGGGGATCATCATCATCAAGGCATCTACAAGCATTTCTAGGTAAGATCTAACAGGTAAGTCTCTTCTTTTCAGATCTCAATCCATTGTACCTGCTTTTCTTCAATTTTTTTGAAAAACTCCTAAATAATAAAAATCCAAAAAATATTTAATCGGGGAACCAGTTGATGTTTGACCAAACTATTTCTGGGTTTTGTAGATCGGGCCTCCCCCTCACTGAATCATCCTCAATGCTGCCCTAATTGTGACTGGTTTTCCCTAGATCTGATTTTCTGATTGCTCAAACCCTAGTGCCCCACTGAAAATTTGACTTTTTCCGGAAAATAATTTCATGGGTTTGTAGATTAGGTCTTCCTCATCTCAGAACACCCCCAACGCCGATCTAGCTCCTGCCAGGTAGCCCTAGATCTGAAAAACTGACTTTCAGCCTCCTAGCCTCCCTCATCAGATTTTGACTTTTCCAGATCTGATTTTTCTTGAAATTTTCTGACTTGGGTTTGTAGTTCGAGCCATCTTGACCTCATTTCCACTCCAACGCTGAGCTGATAGTCTTCTGGTGGCTCTAGATTTGTAGATCTGCCTCTCCAAACCCTAGCGCTAGCCCTCCTTCTGCGGATTTCCCTGTAACCTGAATCTTCTGGGCCAAATCCTTTTCTGGGTCCATAGATCAGGGCATATCCTAGGTGGGTTCACTTAAACGCTGTGTTGATACTGACTCCATTACCCAAGGTTGAACAGGCACTGATCTCCAAGCATAGCGCTAGCCCCTTGTTGACCTCTTTCCCCCGAAGCTTGACAGTTGCTTGATAACTCAGGTAACCTGGCATTTTCATATCTCTCATTGAGTTTCGCTCTTTGGTACTAGACAGTCCCAACTCTGTTCTTACTCACCCTGTCTTACGTTTCCCAAGACAGTGTTTATCTTAGTCAGTTGCTAGTACCTTAACCCTAGATCTAGTATTACCCTTACAAGTCACTTTGGATCAACCCTCGTATGATTGAAGCCCTAGTCCACTTTCTACTATCATCCATAGATCTAGAGTTTCTAATTACCTTACACCTTACGTACCTCAAGCCATAATTGATCTGATCTGGTGTCTAGGTCTGATCTCTCCTGTCGGGAGTAGATTTGGGTCTCCCCCGTTGTTGTCTTGGACTTAGATAACATAAAGTGAAGACTTCCTTGATTGGCGTGACAACCATCCATTTGGGAGTCTAGGCGGTCTTGGTTCCACCTCCTTAGTTGCTTGTCCCTCTACCATCCATCCTGGATCCACCTCACATAGACAACTACAAGGTTGGTGACAACATACTACAAGTAAAAGTAAAACTAGCCAGTTGTCAAGAGATGAGCATTCATCCATTGTATGGTGTAAGGCTCATTTACCCCCACAGGGTATTAGGGTGAGGCAAACCCCTCAGGGTTAAGGTGAGGAAAACCCCTCAGGGTTAGGCCTTAGTAATTTTCCGGAAGCCCAAAAGGCTTTCCAGGGCATTGTTATCACACAACTTGTAGTTGCCCCACAAATGATATCCTATACAGGATGGTAGAGGGGACATGGAACTAAAGAGGTGAACTATGAGTATCCCAACCCCCAGATATGGATTGGTTGTCATGCCGGTTATGACACCCTTTGCTTTATGCCACTGATACGCCAAGTGACAAAGGGGGAGACCCTGATCTAACTGAGAAGGAAAGACTTAAAGCTAACACACCAAATCAAACTGTAGCAATAGAGTACGTGAGGTGAGTAGCTAGAGAAACCCTATATCTGAGGAAGATAGCCACTGATAAGGATGTTTTGGACTATAAAGATTTAGATAATGGAAATGTGGCCCAAAATGTTTATATTCGCTGACCGTATAATTATTGTGTAGATCTAGGTAGTAAGTGCGAGTGTAAATGATCAAATTCACTACCCTGGGGGGATTGAAGGTGGAAAATGAGAGTGTGCCTAGAATGATGAGTTTGATGAACAATTAAGGAAATCTAACACTTGATTATAATGGCTTGGGGATGGATTTAACAGTATCTAAAAGCACAAACCAAAAAATGGATCATAAAACAGGAAAATTAGCTGAAAACCCTAAGAGGGTGGTTTGCCCAAAGACCAGTGCCTTGTCCACATGGAAGATGGAGTCCCTAATGATAACGTTTTTGAAAACCCACCTAGCTCTAGGGAAGAGTGAAACAACCCAGAAAAGTTTCTCCAAAAATCCTAACATAATGACCCAGAGAATTTTTTGAAGGTTTTAATTATATGCCAGCTGGATTGGAAATTAAAACAAAAGAAATATTGACAAAAATACCTAGAAATCTTGTAGATGCCAAGTGCAATGACACTTTACCCCAGTTTGACGCAATTCCGAGTGAATTTGATGTAGTTACAAGCTAAATTGATTTGCCCAAGTTGAGCTCGTGCACCCCTCTTCCTGCAAGAGCAACCTACACCACGTTAGAATTGATCCACAAAAAAAGAAACTACGAATGCAAGATAAATCAAGAAGCATAACCAATGATCAAAGACACATTAGAAAAACCCCCTGATTGCCAATGCCTTCATATGGAGAGAGCTGGATCTCTCACAAAAACGCCCCAAGAGAGGACGCCCTCCTGCAAACAACATGGCTTCACAATATTTGGAAGAAACATAAATTAACTAGAACATCTTCGAAAATAATTTTGCAATCAAGCACGAGAACAATCTATGACAAAGAAGACCCAGGATTTCTCTGAAAATATTTTCTCTATTCCAATAGCCAAGAGCCAAATTTCCCGATGGGATACATTGAGGGGTTTCTCTCCTTTATATAGATTTTGAGAGATGCAAACCCTAACTTACCTTTTCATCCAACGGTTGAGATTATAACATCATCAACGGTGGAGATCACTTTTAGATGGATCAAGATGACTAAGTCAAGAGGGGGGTGATTACCTCATTAAGCCCATTTTTACAACATAATAAATCATTATTTTTGCAAGTTTGACACTTAGGGGACATTGGGGGGTCATTAGGCCCCCCTCCCATACATATTTCTAAAGATACAACTTGATTTATACATTTTTATTTTGGTCATTTTGTCTAATTTCGCCCTATGGGGGACATTCCCCTATGTGAGCCCAAAAAATAATCTAGAACATCAAACTGGATGAAACTGGTGTAGATATGTCCGGAGAGCCATAATAAATCATATGGAAGCATTCCCTTGCCATTTCCTTGACCACACAAGCCAAATCGATTTCCTCAGTGATTTTCCTAGTTCATTTTTTAATGGTACATCTTTTGAAAATAATAAAAATCATCATAACTTCATTTAGGCTGAGAATTGGGGCAAACAGATTGCACTGAATGATCTGGAGACATAGAAGAATGATATAAGTGACTACTCATACCCCCTGGAACATTGCAATGCTCTAGGAGAACCAAAATCACTGCCATAATAATAAAATCTGGCCAATAATAAAGTGATAATAATCATTGCATTTGCAATATGAAGCTAAACTCTAAAAACTAGAACCGCAGTATCGGTCCTGGGCATGTCTGGAGCAAATATAACCACTGTTGATTTTTGTAGTCACTGCATTGGGAAACGGGTTTGACTTAGTCAATTGGGTTGACCAGGTCAAAATACCCAAACTGGAGGTGAGATACTGTACCAATATGATTCTGCATGCATCCAAGGTAGGAGATGCTCCAATGGTGTATATCAAAACCCAACTTAAATCATGTTATTCATAATCATGGTGACAACAATAATAATAGTAAGTAAGATATATCTGTGCCTTTGAAAAATCTTGGAACCTTCTGGAAGTCTGTTGTGCATGCCATACTTACAAAGTTTAAACAATGTGCTAATGCTGTGTGAGGATGGAAAACAAGGCTAAGGCAAAGGGAGACGACTTATAACTGACTTTGACCATATGATTTCTCAGAATGATGACAATTACACAGGACCACAGTGACATGTACATGACATATGAACATTAGGGATGGTGGTGTCTCACAAATGGATGAGATAATCTGAAAAGAGCCAATTCAACTCTAACAATATGTATACAACTCACATCCAAGCTAAGAACAAGCTCCGCGAGGATCTTTACTAGGACCCTTGTGTTGAGTACACAAGAACTGTAATGTAGAGATCCTAGGGGACACTGTGAATTAGCGGCCCCTTGCCCCATCTCACATCAAAACCCACAGGTTTCATGAGGAATTAATCGTTACATTTCATTAGTGGTCAACAGTCTTAAGATTTAACATTTGTTTATCTATTGCTTTTTCTTTAGGCCTTTCACAATTCTACTTTATAACCCTTTTTGAGTTGTGTCTAAAGACACAATTTGCATTTGTTTGAGGGCGTTGCATTTCAACAGATAGAATTTATAATTCATAATGCATGTAATGATGGTAGACACATTGCTTCAAGTCTTAGCTGACACTCTTCGGAATAACTTAGAGTCGAGACACCGAAAACATGGGATCCATCATGTATAGGGGTCAAAGTGGGTAAAGTGATCTTCAATTTCTTCCACTCCTGGTTTGGCCTTGGTTGAAAACTTCTTTGATTTTGAGCAATGTGAGTTTTCTCCATAGTCATTAATCTACTTTGGAATGCATTCAGTTGGGAAGTGTGGTTGACCATCATCTGTTTCATTAATTCTGTTATTTCGTTGATGGATTCCTTAGTCTGATCTTTACCTTCTGGCTCAACTGCTTTTCCCTTGGAATCATGTGATTTTGAAATGGAAACATTATTTCTAGAAAACACAGGTAGATTGGATTTTCCTGATGCTTGCATGTTTCTGTCTATTTTTTCAGCAGTTTGCATAACACCCTGAAGGGTTGTTGGCTCCTTATCTCTAAGTTGGTATCTCATTTTTCCTTTAAAGGCTTCTACGTAGTAGATGAGAATTGAGGCATCAGGAGGTTTAATATCTCTATGCACTGTTGAAACTAAAGCATTGAACTTTTTATTAAACTCCTCGATTGTCTCATTTTCCTTCTTCTTAGTTTCAGTCAAGGCAACTAACAGGTGTCAGTTCTCTTTCTTATCACCCCATTTGGAATTGAAGGCTGTCTCAAACTCTGCGAAGGTCTTGAAGCTATTATCGGCAAGATTAGAGAACCATTCAAATGCATCAGCTTCTAAGGATAAGGCAAAGAGCCTCATCTTTACATCTTCAAAATTCACATTATGGCACCACTTGGCCTAACACTGCGCAAAAAATAATAGATGAGATTTAGCAGTGATAGCATCATTACCATGGAAAGAGGGAACCTTCTCAATGGCTTTTTCAGGGATTTGATGAGGATAACCAGCAATGGCGGTAAAGTCCAAGGGTTTAAAAAGATTGCCCATGCTGGTAGGTGAATTACTTGATTGAGGATCAACAAATAAAAGGTGAATGTCAAGGATTGACTCAGACCTAAGATTTTCAAGGATCCAACGAGAATCTAGCTTGCTTTTCCTCCTATGATATACCTGTTCAGGCTCAGGGATGAACTGAAGCAAGCCTTCAGAGTTTCTTCTTGTTGAATGCCTTGGTAAAGTTAAAGATAGTGGAGTCGCCAGATGATCTGAGTAAAATTATTCAAATTTTAACATTCATCAAACAAAGCATAAAAACAAAAGGGAAAACTCAAAGTTGTATTCCAAGAATAAAAAGACTTATTCCCAGCAACGACGCCAAAATGTTGCCGCCTAATTCGCACCTCGGGTCACGTGGTAGAAATCTTCAAGCCACTGGGTGCAACCTTGGGGGCAAGCAAGAGTCAAGTGCTGTCACTTGATCTTGACTCCTCCATCTAGGCTCTCTCCTAGCGAAGCCAAGGGGGGTGGTCCCTACTAAAATAAACTATGGTGTTTAATCTATGAAATAAAACAATTAGTCTAGGAGATGAGATGAAATAAAATATCACAACTAAGATGAACTGCAACTGATAGAAATAAGTAGCACATCAAATAACATTTCTCACAACACATAAATTAACTTAAGCATAAAAATAAATAAGATTGCCAAAATAGACCAGTGCTAATGGAGTGCTTGTGTAAGGGTTACTAGTGAAGTCTCGTGAAGTATTGCAGTTGTCTCAGTTGGTCAATTTTAAGATTATTAAGTGAGTAATTAAGGGCGTGGGTTAATTGTGGGTTTGGACCAACAAGTCAAGTCCCTTTGAACTGAGTGCTAAAGCGGTAATACCAAGTGTCCAACGGGGCGAGGATGAACTTGCTTGGAGTAGCCCCCTGACTCTGTAGTAGTTACCCTTTGCAACCTCCTGAGTTCTCAAGAAAATCACTTGTGTGGATTTTCCTATTAAATCTAGTAACTTGTATCCCTTTCTGATACAACCAACTGATCAGACAAGCTGCAACAGTGTAGAGCATACGGGGCCTTGAAGTCTTGGATATTTTAAGTTTTTAAAAGCTAAGTGTGAGTTTTTTAAATCTCGATACCGATACTCTCATTACCGAGAACACAGCCAGATTGGGTTAATTTTACTTTAGGAACTTAAAATAAACTAAAAAAGTAAAGAAAAACTAAAAAAAGAAAAAAACCAAAACAGTGCGAATACCCCCTAGGGGGATGGGGGTGTGGGCACTTGGCTGCCCACTTGCTTCTTTGTTTTACAATGACTAGAAGAAAGAAGTACTTGTGTTCCTTTGTAGAATAGGAACAACAAGTTTTTTACAATTAAAGGCCTTTGATAAATGACCAATGGAAGAAGTATGAGAAGAGGGGTTTCCGGTTTGATTCGGATCTTCAGAATTTCGCTAGAATGCCTCTTTATCAGACCAATCTTTGCTGCAAAACAGCGAACAAATTTTTATTAAATATGATGGGAAATCAGGTTAAAACATAAAAATTTGATCAAGAATATTTAAGTACTTTAAAGATAGAAAATTTTAGGAATCAAACTAGTACTTGCTTGCAATCAGATCTTGTACAACAAAACTTTAATAATCAAATCTGAATATTTAAATTTGCATATATAAATCATAAAGCTAAGATATTTCAATATTTAAGTGGGATTCGAATATGCAAAATGAAAACTAGTAACCAAAAATTAAAATTTCTTAATGTGACGGATGAAGGAAAGGAAAGATGCCCCAAAGCTTTGAAGCTTGGGCAATGGAGTCCTCAAGTAGAGAGCGGAGGGATTTGAATCTTCTCAAAACAAATCGCAGAGATGTGGTGGAATCAAACAAGATCCATCAATCCTCCACGCTAGATATTCCTGCATAAATTTGAACAATACTACACCAAAGTGTTATATCCAGGAGTATTTAAGCAAAAGAAAAACTAGATAGTATGCATACAAACAAGTAAAACATACAAATCTAAGATCTACTTGCATAAATAACTCAAGAAACAAGTAAGAAACTACTTATTTATCCTTCAGAAAAACCGGTTAGAACAACTTAGAATGAAGCAAGAAATCGATACAGTTATACCTCATACACAACAAGAGATCACCACACACTAATGCCTGACACAAGTATGCCTCCAAAGCCTTCACTTTATTCCACAATGACGAAAATTATAATATACAAGAGCAAAGGTTCAATGCCCAAATCATTCGTAAAGAATGAAGAGGGGTTGCCTTGCTTAAATAGAAAACCAACAAAGAGAGAGGTGATGCATCGTCCTCAAGGATGTGCTAGGGTTGAAGAGGTGGCTATGAGGTGTAGTGAGGTGGAAAATGATGCATCTTATGGCAACATCCAATGATGGCCATGCCACTTGCTAAAACTCAAACCTTTTTCCAATCCATGAGCTTTTCCACCCAAGCTAGCATCCCCACTTGGAGAGGAAACTCACAACTCATGAAATTCACTGAAATAGCAACATCCAGCTTGTCTCCCTTGCTCGGGTACTTGCCAAAATGATTTTCCAAGTCACCCAACTCTTTTTTGGCAATTATCTTTTATTTTTTTAATTGCCGAATTTTTTAATATTTCATTTTTTCTTGGGTTTTTGGGTTTTTCGAGTAATTATTAATTTTGGGGTTGAATAATTACTCGAAAACTTAGGAAAGTGGGTCTAGGGGTTAAGTGGGTGCTCTGAGTTGGAAAATGAGCACCTCCATGGCAAAAAAAACCTCATAACCACACTTTTATGACTTTTTACACTTTTACATTTAACTTATTAAAAATAAGCCTATAAAATAAGAAAAACCTATGGGGGGCTTAGGACATGTTCATAATGACTCAAAATAATGAATAGCATGGTAATATATATCGGCACATAGGTTTTAATAATCTCCTAAGGCTTAATTAATGATTCCAGCTTTGGAGGTTTGGGAGAAAAACTCGAAAATTATTTATTGCTTAAAAACATAAATAATTAACAAGGAAAAAACACCCTAGAATAATGCATTAATGAATAAGTCTTAATAAGCCAAACCTTTTACATAAAGCCATCATGCTAACTCATTTTATTACAATTCCCCATGGGGTATGAACATGTTAATTTAAAAAAAAAAAGGGCTTAGGAAAGCCTGCAAGGACTTCCGAACTCTGAATTTTGAACAAGTGATTGTTCATCTTTGGCAGCTCGTTTAGAAATCCAACTTAGTGCAACTTAGTTGGTAACACCACCCAAGAAACACTCGCAAATAATCAAGAAGAATTGCAAAAAGAAATAAAGATTAACAATGTGACGCTTAAACAAGAGATAGAAACAAAAATACTCTCAGATATGGAGGCACGATTAAACAACAAAATAGAAGCTATCAGTAAGATAGTAGGGAATAAAAAGGTTAAAAACCGCCAACAACAACAAAGCAGTTCAAATATGTCACTTGTATCGTCCAGTAGTTTCGAGCCACCATCAAATCGTAAAGCAAAAGGCAATCAATATCGTCCTTACAAAGTGTACCCATCTAAGGCAAAAATTGAGTTGTTGAAATACAATGGAAGTGAAGACCAATGCGTTGCTTGGATAAACAAGGCGGAAGAATACTTCGACATTTACAATATTCAATCTGATGAGGAGAAGGTGAAATATGCGTCAATGCATATGGAAGGGTACGCCTATAATTGGTACTTATGGTGGAAGAGAGATAATTTTACCTACACCTGGAACTTGTTCAAAAATGATTTTTTTAATAGGTTTCAAGGAATCAAAGAAGATGAATTTTTCAGTAAACTTACCAGATTACAACAGGTTGGAAGCGTTGATGAATTCACACATCAGTGGGAATCCTTATTGACCCGAGTATTTGGTTTGTCTGACAAGCAAAGACTCGAAACCTATTTAGGAGGTCTTAAACCATACCTCCAAAAAGAGTTAAAGTTGCATGACATACCTAACGTAAAAGTAGCAAAACATAAAGCAAAAGCCGCAGAACGCAAATTGGAAGGAATTAAAACAAGAGGCGATAACCATTATCGGCAAGAAAAAGAGACACAATGTAGGTACTGTGCAGATACTTGGTCACTTGGTCATCAATGCCACAAACCTCAATCATATGCCTATGAAATGGAAAATAGATCAAAGTCATCTAACAGTTACTCTGATAATAGAAAAAGAAGAAAATCATGTCTTCGATGCGGTGATGACTGGACCTCTGGTCATAGATATAGGAACAATCAGACAATACAGTGCAAAATCATCAATGGAAAGGAAGTGCAAGTCTCTGCACAAGAGACCTCGTCCGATTCTAATACCGACACTGAGTCAGAATGAAGAAACGACATTAGGAAAATACTTAAGCTTTGAGGACAAAGCTTCCTTAACGGGAATGGCAATGTAACAAATATAAAATAAAATATTAATTAGATTAGTTAATTATTATATGAAAGGGTGTAACCGTTCATTCTACATGCTCAAACCCTATAAAGGCGAGCCTCCTTTGTAATTATCATCATCATCTAATATATTATTCCTATTTTATTATTAAACATGATAGTCGGATTCGATTATTAAAGAGTCCAACCAGATACGGTTGCTCCATGTGGACTGTGAAAACTCACTTTTGCAAACTGTTAACTCAGATTAGGGATGAACTGTGCTCTAACTTTGAATGGTAATATTAACTCGTCCTAAACCTGTGGTTATTTACTTCTCTAGGGTGAGGTTTTCTGAGGTTTGGAGCCCTCTTTAGGGCTGGTTCCTTTTATTGTGTCCCACTGCTGATATTTACTGTTACTGCTCTCTAAAGGCCCAAATTTCCAGGTGTAGTTAGTGCTAATCATCATCGCTGTTATTCACTGTTGGCTACTGCTGTTACGTATTGTTCTTTAAATGCTGATAGCAAATATCGCGATCTGATCTTGTACTGGTTTAAAGTCTGAATCAGCACTTTGCCATTTGAAGATTGACTGGGTATAACATATTGATGATCATGAAATATCACTGATGCATCTGAATAACATACAACGACATATACGCTTTACACTGCTACGTAATTGAACGCTTGCATATGACTGTTGTTGTTTAACTCCATTCTAAGGAACTGATCATTGTCACAAAGGTTGTAGAAAGGTATCTGTCTGATGGTGATTGCAGGTATCTTAATAGGGATCACCCTTGGCTTTAGGAGTTACCCGAAGTAGTTGAGGGACTAAGCTGAGGTGACATTGGGTTTAGATCTCTCCCATGCTTACCATTCACTAGCAAGTACATCATATTGTCCTGCAAATTCAAGGCTGCTAGTTTGATTGGTAACACAGGTGCAGTCCACTCTTGGGTGTGTAGGTGATGTAGAGTTCTTCCTTGTGGAGGCCTCAGCTCACATACTGGCCTTTTTAGCTTTTGTAATCTGAGATTTTCTTGGCTTCCCCATTGTCTGAATTTTGTAAGTGCCTTGAATCCCGATGTACTTATTTGTAACCTGAAGTGATTATATGAAGCATTTTCATAAAACGAAAAGGAAAAATAAGGGGCAATATAATGTTGTTAGGTCACAGGTGGGAGTTACTAAAATAAACCCATCGGTGGCGATGAGAGTTTTACTAGGTGGTCAAATGCTAAAGACAATGCATATATGTAAAGTCCCCTAAACCACATGCAAAGAACACGGGTAAATGGGAGAGGAAATTATAAACAGGCCCATAAACATCAAGAGAATAGGCTGTTGGAATGTTGTAGTTGGTGGTCTTGAGAGATTGACTCTCTTCCAAGTGTAGTGTGTATAATGTAGCTTGGAGATGCTGGATTTGGGTTGGCATTGATAACTTCTCAAGAAACTTCTCTTTTGTCCATATACTGTTGAAGAGGCTGCTTCAATTAATATAGTTCTATATGACGATTTCCACAACTCATACATTTGTTGTTTAGTTCTGTAATCTGATATTTTGAGTTCCATAGTGCTAGAATTGTGTTACAAATAATCTGAAATTTTGTTGCTGCAATATTATAAATATGCTATATGGTTCCACTTTTATAATGGCAAGTCTTTGTATGTTGTTTCCTGCTGCTAGTTGATCCTTTTAAGCCCTCACCAGCTCTTTGGTTGCATAGAAATTGGTTATTTTGTTTCCTATGGCCTTGTTTATCATCTGTGACCAATTAAGGATAATAACATGTAACTCCTGATGGGCTGTGTAACCTGTTCATAATTATTTTCTTCTCCCTTCAATAATTTCTCATGATCTTTTAATTAGCATCTACATCTTAAATCACACTGAGCTATTTTGGCCATTGCATTCCTTTGTGCATTTGTTTCTGCATATGATTACAAACGCCTTCTCGTTCTTTGTGTCTCCCATAAACAAAAAAGTTGTCATGGCTAATATTTTTTGCAAATATTTCTTTCCATTTTGTTTCCAATTATGACATTGAAAAGTGAATAAACTAAGTAATCTGTGCTTTTTCTAGTTGCAACCTCTTAGACTTGGAGATGAAAATTTGGACTTGGTAGTCATGGGCTGTGGTCCAGCTGGATTGTCACTAGCTGCAGAATCAGCCAAGCAAGGCCTGACTGTGGGTCTCGTTGGGCCTGATATGCCATTTACTAATAACTATGGCGTGTGGGAGGATGAATTTGAAGGTATTTACTATTTATTACTTCAGCTTATTCAGTATTGTATTATTCAATTTCTAGTTTAGTTCTGTATTGTATTATTCAATTTCTAGTTGGGAGGTGATAGATTATCACCGTCGTTAAACGAGCTCCACATTCATTATTGTTTCTGTGCTTGGTTATTCTTTTAGTGATCCTGTTTGTTTGTTATACTGCTATCTTTGTGAAATCCAACATAATACATGGTTATGGATAGATCTTGATCAGTCAAATGAGAAAGTCTTCATCTTATAGTACATTACTTCACAAAAATAGAACACCAATGTGTATAACTATATATCAATGAGCTGAATTGCAATTATACAATCTACCCCTCCCTACACAAGCAGGAAGTGTCTGCATATCTGCCTTAGCCCTTATCTCCAGAGTGTCTACATCCTTATGGAAATTCCAATTCTGGCTGAAACCTGACATGCCATTTCTGCTTTGAATACTGTGGTTTCATTCAAATGAAAAGAAGGATCCCTGTTGAATGTATGTCAACATCTCTTTTTCCATAAAAAAGAAATTTACTGTCAACATTTGGTATTCCAAGTTTTTCTTCAATTTGATATTTAATAAATGTATTGTCATGATGCAGCGACTTTAAGCATGAATGCTGTTACAACACTAATTAGCAAGGTTATGGTTAATTTAACTGACAATGTTTGAACTTTCTTCTCACTTCTAAGCTTTTCACTAGTTAATGCATTGCTATATTGATGTACTGTCTAAGCTTGTTTATTTTCAACTTCCTCTGTTGTTTTAGAGGCATATATAATATCTTAGTTAGACATACCCGAATCTGTTGAGGCTAGAAGCCCTCACATGTGTAGTATTGTGCCTTCCATTCTCATGCATATGCTAAGTTATTTGTTCCCTGGAGCTATTTATTAATGAATAGTATGGGATGCTGGTTTATATAATACTGACTACTTTGCATTTCCCTTTCAGCTCTTGGTCTTGAAAATTGTATAGAACATGTTTGGAAAGACACGGCTGTGTATTTAAAAAGTAATAAGCCTCTCTTAATTGGACGTGCCTATGGTCGTGTGAGTAGAAATCTTCTTCGTGAAGAGCTGTTGAAAAGGTCAGTTCTTTTCAGAATTTTATAGTGATGCATATATTAGGATACTAATATTGAGTGTAGTGGAAGCAATAGAGGAGACTCTTTTTGGCTGCAACATATACTATAATTATAACTGTAAGGTTATCAGTTGTTCTCTAGATTTGATTGTTTTCAGGTGTGCTGAAGCTGGAGTGCTATACCTCAATTCCAAAGTTGAGAAAATTACTGAAGCAAGTGATGGTCATAGTGTTCTTTCTTGTGAAAATGGAGTGACAATTCCCTGCAGGTATAGTTTAAAGTTTAAAGTTTAAACCTCTATGCTTGCAACTTTATAAAGTATTAATTCAACTTTAATATATCTAATTAGCCCTGTATTTACATGTTATAATTGTATACAGGCTTGTTACTGTTGCATCAGGAGCAGCATCTGGAAAGTTTTTGCAATATGAGCTAGATGGTCCACCAGTTGGTGTGCAGACTGCATATGGCATGGAGGTCGAAGTAAGTAAATTATTCAGGAAGCATTTAAGAATAAATCTTTGACCTGAGAATAGTAAGGTGTGCAAATTTTATGTGAATGGAACAATCACTCCAAAATTGTGAATTCCCTTTCCATCAGGCAAAACCATCTTAAGTGGAAAATTTTCATTGCACATTAGTCAAAGGAGGCTAAATTGCAGAATAGAATCAAAATTAATTGTTGGAACTTGAAAGGAATTACAGTTTATTCCCCTGACTGGTTGTTTTTCCAGACTGCTTTATCTAGAGGGAAAAAAAATTATGATGTTTATCACCAATCACAATAAAACACATACTCGGTGTAACTGATTATTGTAAAGTCCCTATCATCAGTTTTGCAAAATAATGCATTCTCTAATTTTACAAAATATCGAGAACACTATCTTATACAAAAATCCTTCGCCACAAAACCTGTGCCAGTCATCAAAAACCACAAACACCTAAGTGGACCAATTAGTGGGGAGATTGGTTCAAGCCTGATTAATGTATGTTGTTTTCCGCCTTACTCCGTGTTATCACACATATAGTAGCCAGGCTACCATATTCTATTTTTTGGACACAGTACATTTTTCAGCCAGATCTCTTACATGTGAGATGCTGAGATGAGCATTTTTTGATGGATCATTTTTGTATCAGTAGACTATTGTACTCTCCCATGTCAGGACTGAGTCTTAGGACACTCAGATTTGAGGACCGATGCAGCCATTTATGTTATTTCAGAGCAGTCATGGATGCCCAGTGTTATATTAGTTCTTTCTCATTGGACAGATGGTGTCTCAGATGGATTTTATTGCATGGTTATGACTCAACATTTTATATTGTGTTATGGTTATTATTGCTCTTATACTGATTCTTGTGACATGTATTAACTTGTGGTATCATGATCTGGCGGTCATAATTATATGGACATGGTTGTATCTTGTACTATGTATTGATGTCCTTGCTTAGACTTGGAAGTTCTTGATTTATACTCATTGGTTTTACCCTCCTTAGGGAGAATAGAGGTAGTCATTCCCACCATTGTTTTGGCTTGCTAGTGTGGGCTCCATCATTCACTGTTTTCACCCATCCATTACCTTCCATTTCAGTTTCCAGCCCGACTGACTTCTTGACTTATGGCATGGAGGATCTTTTTCCCCGCTAGAACTTTTGCTGGACAAGCCTCCCTGTTTATATTGTGTCTCGGCTCTGAGTTGGTGACAGAACTTGCCTTTGGTGAGTTGGATTGTATGCCTAAATCATTCTGGTCGGTTGTCCCGATGTTTGGCATTGTGCAGAACTCCCTCTGGTCACTTGAGATGTGTTGGCTAAAACTGAAAGCTCATGTACTACTTGTATTGGAAATATTGAATATGAGCCCATGGAAAATGAAAATTATAAAATTGTGTTTCTTAACATATGTAAAAAGGGCAAGAGCAATGAAATACTAAAATACTCCTCGAAGAGTATAAGAAAAGGTCCAAAAAAGCAATGGTTAAAATGTGCTATATCAAAAAATTGTTGACCTTATTAAAATAAATATGTTCCGGATGAAAGCTGCGATTAGCTGTGCTTTTAAGCACTGGTGAAGTCCCAAAAGGGTCATATAGGCCAAAAAGGCCATGGAATAAAATAATGATCTTAATGAACTTGGATCAAGTTTGATGTAGACATGATGCCTAAGTTGAATAAGCACTCTCTAAACAACTCACCCATTTGTGAGGCACTGCCTTTCCTTGTGTTGTTGTTTGTCCGACATTGGTTATAGTGAGTATTCCCTTTCCTTATCCAAAGTTTCATGATGTTGAGTAGGAAGTCATCCTTTGCCTTAGCCTTGTCATTTTTCACCCTTCACCCTTAACTAGCAAATTGGCTACAGCTGTGAAGTGAGTATAGTCTTGAAAGTCTAAGTCTGAGTAATAATAAATAAAGCCTTATATATGTATTGGTTGATGTACCACTAGTGAAATGAATGCTACTTGTTATGATTGTTATTTAAATGAGTTGTAGAGCATGTCTTAACCATTTAACACTTGCAGCGGATGGATATAGCCTGAGTTATTGTTGGTGTCTGATTATTCACAGATGGTTATATTGTTTATTGGATATGATTGATGATCAGATAGAGACCTATGAGAGGTATGAGTATACACCTTAGATGGATTTGGACTCTCTGAGTCTAATGAGACAGTTTATTTCCAGTTTCAGGCACTTACAGATATGATCAGGCTCATTCTGCCTTTTTGATGCAGTTTTTCTTCACAGGTTGATATATTTGAGCAAGGAGATGTTTTAGTTGGATCTCCTAGGGCGTTGTATGGGCATAGGGGGGTGCAACCACTTGTTTGTACCATAGTGCCCCCATCCCAGAGAGCCTGGTGGGCTCAGTTTGACAACGTAGGCACCCTAGGAGGCTGTTTTGGTAGGATCACGTTTCCCGAGGTAGATTAAAAAATGATTAAATGGCTATTGAAGAAATCGATTTGGGCTACTGAGGCAAGGAAATGACATGGGATGAGTCATGATGATGAGAGTGATGTCCTCCACACCTTCTCCAGCAGTTGCAGCTCCTGATTGGGCCCACATCTATTTTTTGGGCATTTTTATATTATTTTATGGAGCGTTTTTGGGAGGCTCACGATTTCCTCAAGAAGGCACAAAAAGTCAAAGAATTAAATTGTTATATTATTTATTGTGCCATGGGGACACCCAAAGGGAGTTAGTCAAACACTCCTTGGACCCACCATGTGCTTTCATTTATTTCTTGTTGAGTGGGTTACCTTTATTTGGGTGGTTTAGTCCACTTTGGTAAATTATAGTTATATTGATCCATGTGTTGTATGTTGAGCTCATCTCAACCATTGATTAGAACATTTCATCTTTTAATCTTAGCCACTCGTTTTGAAAGTGGTTAGGATTTGGTTATGATTATGGTTCTCTCATTTCTATTTTAAGGAGAGAGCTTCTCATTTGTAAGGGGTCTTTGGCTCTTGGATCTGAATAATAGAAAGACTTTTTTGTGGAAATTTTTCTGGATCTGCTTTGCATTTGATGTGCTAAATGGTGATTAGCTAGTCTTCAGCTTCCTAGCATTGTGGAAATTCTCGTGAGATCTATATTTTTGTGGCTACCATTGTTTTGTCTACAGGAGGGCATTTTGGCTGGAGCGTTTTTGTAGGGGGACCTCAACTCACTCGGTTCTCTTCGTTTTGGATCAGGGGGTTTTCATTAGTTTCATTGTGATCTATGATTACTTCATTTTACTGTCTTGTAGCATTCAATTTCTTTATCTTGTATTAGCAAATCTGATATGGTTGATGTTTGCTCATGCAGGGTAGGGGGTGCATTGGTGGCTTGGAGCTTGCATACGCCATAGAAATCACGGGGATCTTCCAGAATTGATCGGGATAGCAAAGATCGTCATTGTTACAGACTTCTACAATCTTTTCGAGGTAAGATCCAACAAGTAAGTCTCTTCTTTTTTCAGATCTTATTCCATTGTACCTTGTTTTAATTCAACTTTTTCTAAAAACTCCTAAAACACTAAAAACCCTAAAAATCAATAAATCAGGGAATCGTCTGATCTTTCGCCAAACCATTTTTGGGTTTCATAGATCGGGCCTCCCCTTCACCAAATCAACTGAAACGATGGTCAAATTCCTCATAGTTTGACCTAGATCTGATTTTTAAGCAGAAAACTACATAACCTCCCACTAAAAAATTGACCTGCTAGGGTTTTGATTTTTTCTGAATTCTGACTTCACAGACGGATAGATCGGGTCCCACACAGTCCAATTCAACCCCAATGCTGTCCAAATTGTTGGCAGTTTGACCTAGATCTGAAAAATTGACTGAAACAGCCCTAGCACCCTCACTGAAAATTGGATTTTTCCGGAAGTGATTTTTTTTTCTTCTGAAATCTGACAAGATAGGCTGATAGATCAGGGCCCAAGCACTCCAGAACACCCCCAACCCTGAGCTAGTTCTCTCCGGTTTGCCCTAGATCTGAAAAATTGGTTTTCAGCCTCCTAGCCCCCTTCATCAGATTTTGACTTTTCTAGATCTGATTTTTCTGCTGATTTTCTGATTTGGGCTTGTAGATTAGGTCACCCTGACCTCATTTCTCCTTCAACGCTGAGTCATTAGCCTCCTGGTGACCCTAGAGCTGCAGATCTGTCTCTCTAAGCCCTAACGCTAGTCCTCCATTGAGCTGTTTTTCCTGTAACTTCACTTTTCCAGACCAACTATTTTCTGGGTTCATAGATCAAGGTGCATCCCAGGTGGGTTCTCTGAAACGTTGGTTTATTGTTGACTCCATTGCCCAATGCACACAAGGCACTGATCTCCTAGCTAGCGCTAGCCCTATCTTGACCTCATTCTTACTCCTTTTGCCATACCTATTGATAACTCAAGTCATCTATCCTTCACTGATTCTGTCCCCTTGGTACTAGATAGTCCCAACTCTGTTCTTGCTCACCCTGTCACAGTTACGTGTTCCAAGACAGTGGTCATCTCCACCAGTTGCTAGTACCTAAACCCTAGAGCTAGGGTTTCCATTTACTTAAGGTGGTCATCTCCACCTTAAGTACCCTGAAGCCCCATCTGATCTTCTTTTGGTGTCTAGGTCCGATCTCTCCTGTCGGGAGCAGATCCGGGTCTCCCACATTGTTGTCTTGGACTAAGATAACATAAAGTGAAGGCTGCCTTGATTTTTTTTCCAAGAAAAAAAAACATAATTTTATATCATCCGTAGAGAGACAAAATTACATTTTGCAGATATGCATTGCATATTCAAAATACCCATCCAGTCTGTTCATTGCCATGGTTCCCAATCTGATCCAAACTTCAGATTTCAGAATAATATGCAAAAAGATCAAGAAAAACAGGCCCTGCCCAATCGAGAAACCTGTCAAGTCCTTCCAGTCCATAGATGCATCTAAGCAGGAGAACCAAAAACTGATAATCCCAGCAAAATGCTTAAGATACTAATCAAAAGTAATCATGTACATAGTCATATAGATCTAAAAACCCATCATCAAGAGTACAGAAATATCCATCAAGACACCACCAGATCAAAAAAGGGCCGATGATAGCATGCGAACTCCTCATCCCCTAGTCGTTCCTTAACCTTCCACAGGCTTGGATCCAACAGGAGCCCCGCCTTCGATGCATTGTCCGCCTGGCAGTTATTCTCCCTGTATACATGTGTAAATGTAATCAGATCAAAGGACTCCACCATATCCCAAATAGATAATAAAATGTTGCCTAACTGTAGATCACTGCAAGTTTGAATTCTTTTAACCCAATTGATCACATTTAAGGAGTCACCAAAAATCTGAAGAGTTCTACACCCCTTCTCTGCTGCAAAAATGAGGATAAGTTGAAGGCTTAAAAGCTCAGCACAATTATTACTATCGGCCCCCAACCTAGCAGACATTTCAAAGAAATGATTCTCGTTCAAATAAAAAATAGCACCTCCACCGCACAGGTTGTTTTGTGAGGCACCATCGAAATAACCCCAGGGAATCGACCTGTCAATCTCTACATCCAGAATCTCCCTTTGTTTTTTAATCTTCAGTCGCGAAGGTAGAGCAGTTGCCAACCCACAAACCAAACCAGCTGTGATTGTCGGTGTACAATTTTTACCTATGAAAACCAACTTATTACGGGCCAACCAGATACCCCACGTTATCAACAAGGGAAGAACAATCATAATCTCTGATGGACTCATTCTACGCCAGCGTTCCCATGCCTGCAAGATTGTAACACCCTCCCAACTACACATCGGATTCAACCGCAGTAGAGCGCAGACTTCCTTCCACACCGCCACACAGTAAGAGCACGAGAGAAAAAGGTGAGAAGTCGATTCTCCCTCATTCCGGCATAGGGCACACCATCCCGGGCCAATGAGCCCTCGCCTAGTAAGGTTCTCCCAGCAAGGCACCTTATTTTCTAAGACACACCACCAAAAGAGACGTGTTTTCGGGGGACAGTGAAATTTCCATATCTTTTGCCACCACCACACAGGCCGCACCTCAAGGTTCTGTGCACTCAGCATTTTATATCCTTCCTTTGGAGTGTACTTCCCACAAGCATCCCCATTCCAAATGAGTTCATCCTCCACAGGCCTAAGAAAAATCAAGGAGGCTCGCAGATCCCCCAAATACCTACTCAGTTCGGTCCTCTCCATATCATTCAACCCAAAATCCGAGACCGGTCGCCATGTCTGTGACCAACGGGTTGCCTGGACAGGAGTTGCTAGCTGAAAGAGGAAATGAACACCTTGCTGCCTTAGTGAGTCCACCAGCTGTTCCGATAGTCTGAAATGGCCATCACTTCCGAGCCACGGATCAATGCCAACACGAACCTTCCTGCCATTCCCAACCTTCCACATCAGAGAATCTTCAATAACATTAAAGGATTTTATAACCGTTTTCCATATGACCGATCCACCCTTATGACTTTTTCGGGGCCTTCTAATCCATTCAACAATAGACTCAGGGGCTATGTATTTTTCAATCATCACCTTGGTCCACGTATCAAACGCCATCCGCCTTTGGCAGCCAATGCTCTTGCAAACTGAAAAATGTTTTTGAGACCCCATCCCCCCTGAGATTTTGGCCTAGCTATCATCTCCCTTCTAACCCAAGGGGTAACCGAGGCATTCTTGTGACTACTCTATAGAAAATGTAGACATATTCTACGAGCTTTATCCAAAATAGCCACGCGGATCCAGGAAAGAGACATCCAATAGACGGGAATAGCTTCCAAAACTGATTTAACCAGAATAAGTCGCCCAGCTCTAGACAGCCAACGATGGCTCCAAGAAAGGAGACGCTTCTCCAGTTTCTCAATCAACCACGTCCAATCCTTCTTCAAATAATTGTTGGGTTTTAAACAAAAGCCCAAGTATTTAAAACCAGCATTCAGAGTGACACGAATAAAAGGGAAAAGAGTTGTAGCATGTCTTTCCTCCCCTTCATCCATCCCATGAGTCGTCATTGTGGACTTCCCATCATTAATTTCCATGCCAGTGGCAAGAGAAAAGAGGCCAAGAATCCCATAAATAGTATTAACATCATGTGCGCTTCCTGAGCAAAAGATAAGAACATCATCCACAAACAAAAGATGTGTTATCTGCATAAGTGGAGCAACAACAATTCCCAGCATATGTCCCTCTTGATGTGCTTTCTTCAAAAGACGACTTAATCCTTCAGCCACAAGAAGAAAAAGTAGGGGAGACATGGGACATCCCTGACGCAGACCTCTCTCCGCATGAAAGAAGGGGGATGCAGCCCCATTAATCAGAACAGAGAAGGATACAGTGGTAATACAGCTCATGACCCACCTAACAAAAGCAATCCCAAAACCAAGATGAATTAGTAGCACATGTAAATAGAGCCAGCTTACCTTATCATAAGCTTTGGATAGATCAATTTTCAAAATAGCCCCCTTAATCTTCCTGGTCTTCATACTGTGGAGACCTTCCTGCGCCACACCTATAGCCTCATGAATTTGTCTTCCTTTGAGGAATCCAAATTGTTCCCCAGAAATATGTTCTGACAACAGATCCTTCAACCGCCGAGCAATAATCTTGGATATCACTTTATATATACAATTGCAAAGTGAGATAGGTCTAAAATCATGTAGAGTCTTAGGGGTATCCACCTTAGGGATGAGTGCAATGAAAGTCGAGTTAAAGCATGCCGAGATCTTTCCAGATAAGCGAGAGTCCTCCACCACCCCGAGGATATCCATCCCCAAGATATCATATAGTTCTATAAAGAATTCAATGGTCTAGCCATCCGGGCCAGGACTTTTGTCCTTTTGGAAACTCTGTAATGCTGCTTTCAACTCTTCTTCAGAAACTTCCTCCATTAAAGACTTGTTGTCCTCCTCTTCTACGAATCCTGGAAAGACTTGTGCAACTTGCATAATTGCCCCAAAGTTTGCCCCCGCCGGAGCCTTAAAAAGATTCTGAAAATGTTCCACCCCAGTCTCAGCCAATTCCTCAAATGATTCCCTCCTTCGTCCTCTTTCGTCCACCAGACTCCATATAGTATTGACAGCTTTCCTTCCCTTGGCATAGGCATGGAAAAATTTAGTGTTTTCATCCCCACACGACAGCCATATAGCCCTACTTTTTAATCGCCAAGTCTCCTCCCGATCTAGTAGCAAAGAATTCCTACGCCCCACCAGGCCAACCAGGGTATCTTTAGACGCCTGATTCAGCAAACCCCCCTCGACCGAGTCCATTATGGATTCGATTTCCTTCTCAATTTTCTGCAAATCTTCATCATCTCTACTCTGCTTGTCCACAACCCATTTTTTGATGAGTCCTTTCAACCGGGAAAAGTTCGCTGCAAATTGAAAGGCCGCTGTCATTCTGATCTCTGGCCTAAAAGGAGTCCAATTGGCTAGAATCAAATCACAGAAAGATTCATCTTTTAGCCAAGTCTTGTTGAATTTAAGAGGGCTAGGAGGTTTCTTTGGCCCATTCCGATATTCCAGAAAGATGGGCAGATGATCAGAGCGCCCCCCATTACCCACCCATTGCTTCAAAATGTGTTGCTGTTCCACCATCTTCTCACTGACCAAGAAACGATCAAGCCTTTTAGCCACACGCCCATCCCCACACCTGTTATTATGCCAAGTCGGCTTCAGTTTAATAGGTTCAATGTCGAGCCAATTCTTCTCTATGAGCTTTTGAGTAAAGTAGTCCGAGAGGATCTGGGCGAGCAAAAGGCCCCCAGACTTCCGCTTGTCCCAGAGAAAAATTTAGATCCCCACCAATGACAACCAGTTCCCCACTAAACAAATCCAAGGAGAAAATATTATCCCAAAAAGAGGGACGATTAATATAAGGACCATAAATGTTGAAAACATCAACAGGGTCCCCATGATCCAACCCTTGCACCGTCATACCTAGGACCGATTCCAAGCCCCAAATATTCAGAGCTTTAACCACACGGGTATCCCACCCCATAGCTAGACCCCCCGACTGACCTTTTACATCCAGGGTCACAAAAGTCCAACCACAAAACCAAATCTTCAGCTTCTTCTTGATTACATCACCGTCACCGAGCGTCTCCTGTAACAACATAATATCCGGATGTTCTACCTCAAACACCATCTGCAATGCAGGTCTTTTAAGGGGACCTGCCAGACCCCTACAGTTGAAAGACATTATCTTCATCGACGACCCTTTTTCTGGGCCTGCACTGCTCTAAGTGCCGGTTCAATAGATAATTGCTTCCCTTCAGACAAGTCCTTTTGTGCCCTAGTTTGTGCTTTTGCCAAGAAATATTTCCGACCCCTTCCTCGAGGCACCAGAGGAGGGTCCTTTCCAATACCCCCAGAAGGGTATTTGGTCCCCGATTTGAGAAAGTAACCAGAGGATACACAAGCTTCCTGTTTAGGGGACCCATCCTTAGGCACAGCAGGGTCCAGTGAATTTAACGGAATCTCCTCTAAAATTGCAGCAGTAGAAGGGGTGGATTCAACCAAAGGGAGAGGAGAGATAGCAAGGTTCCTTAATTTTTCCCCCATCCAATCCATCCCAGCAACTTGAAAAATATTAGTAAAAACATTTAAAGACGGAGAAGGGGCAAAAGAGGGGATACCCGAAGGAGTCGGCCCCAGCCCCGGCTGGTCATCAGTTGAAGCCCCTACAACCGCAACTTCCGAGCAAGGAATCTCTTCCTCTGCTGCAACATCAGAGACCACCACCTCTGTATGCATCTCCTCCACCTCAGACGAAGAGGGTCCCTTGGAAGGTGAAGACACCCCACGGCTCGAACCAGTCTCTCGATGACCCCGCTGTGGAGCACGACCATTGATCGTCCTCACCCCCAAACTACAGTCCGCCGCTAAGTGTCCATAGGCATGACACCTCCGACAACGAAAGGGGATATTCTCATAATCCAATTTCTGCTTGAAGAAAGTATAACCCCAAGACAGGTGAATTTCCTCATACAGACCCTCGCACACATTGAGGTTCACAAGAATCCGTGCCACCCTACGCAGCTTAGAGACCCTAAATGACATATCCACCTCCAGAAAAGTACCCAGGATATTACCAATACAGGTAAAATGTTCCTCAGTCCAATATTGCCTTGGCAAGCCTGGAAGCCAAACCCAAATAGGCACAACATCCACCCTTTCACGAGAGGCATCAAAATTTGGTGTCCATAATTTAAGCATCACGGGGCATTGGTCAATAAACCAATTCCTTCCAAGAACCCAGTTCGCATGTTCCTGTTGGGAAAAATTGAGTGCAAACCAACCCCTGGTAAGGCCCTCCAGTTTTGGGAGCACCTCCAAATGTTCAGCCCATCCACTGCTCTATCGCCTGAATAGAAACATTCTTACCAATGATCTTACCTACCACCGTCATAGAAGCCATTTGCACAATCTGAGTCCACCGGATGTCCTCCCCCAGCGCATACGAGCAAGTTGCTTTCTTATTCTTAACAAAAGCCTTCCGGCGACGGTTTGTGCCACTGCTACCAGCCCGTAACCCCACAGGTACAGTGCCACCCCCTGAGTCACTATAGAGACCAAAGCCCTCCGTTCCAGAGTTCAATCTGTCCGCTGCCGCCCCTGAAACAGGAATCCCTAGAGCTGGTTCAGAGCCCTCCTCTCCTGGCATGTCTTGGACCGCCTCTCCATGATCCGCCGGATTTACCACAGCCTCCAAATCCACAGGAAGAAGAAAGTCTTCGTTCACAGGAGATTCCCTGACCAAGCCCGAGAGAGCCTCTTTCCTCACCCCCGCGAACACCGGTGAGTCCTCATGTGCACACATAGGAGAGTCAGTAAAAAAAACCGACGGCGAGAAGGTCTTCCCCAAATCCGCATTTAGAGTAGACGACAGAGGATCAACGCCCTAACAGTTTGTGCTCAGCCCACCCAAACCAAAACCGCCCGAGGAATAACGGAAAACCCCCTCCGGCTCCGGATCCACCGAATAATCCACCTCGTCCTCCAAACCCATGACGGTTAACAACAAGAAACCTTGGAAACACGGTAACTGCTCCCTCCCAACCGGTGACCATGCGCAGAAAGCCCCACGGTCAAAACCCCTGGGTTAAACGCCTCCCAAAACAGGTAAAAACAAAAGAAAGAACTGACCTGAGAAATATCCCCATCGTTTTCCAAGGCCTTTAAACAAAAAACACTTGTTCTGAAGCAGTCCAGGTGTAAGCCTTCCTACATGAACCGGGCGTCCTCTCCTAGGACTGTCACGGTTAGATCAAGCACGCAGGCCGAAGCCCAGTTGATCGACCCCACAACCCTTGTCGTACAGAGAGCACTCATGAGAGGCTCGTCTCATCGATCTTAATAATTCTTAGTTATGACTATGAGATCGTAAGCTACCCATGTAAATTACATAGACATGCATAAAAACATTCCATTTAAAACCGATGTTGAGATACCTGTCCATCTACCTACCGAAGGCTGCCTTGATTGGCGTGACAACCATCCATTTGGGAGTCTAGGAAGTCGTGGTTCCACCCCTTAGTTGCTTGCCCCTCTACCATCCATCTTGGATCCACCTCACACAGGCAACTACAAGGCGAGTGATAATACTCCACACGTAGGTGAGAAAAATCTTAACTCAGTGAGCACAGCCTTGGGGGCAAGTCTCGAGTCGGGTGCAGTTGCGACCACAACACTCGACTCCTTTGTTTAGGCCAACTCTTAAATAAAACCAAGGGAGGTAGACCCTTAACAAAATATCAAAGGCTGATTGCTTTCAAAAGAAATTTAGGAGTTAATTCTAAAAATGAAATGGCAAGTTAATCTAACAGTCTATTGAAAATAAAGACTTAGCAAAAGCAAGATAATATCCAGGATCACTTAGCATTCAGAGTATGATATACGGTATATATAAATTTGAGAGACTAGTTCCTGTAATCAAAAGATAGTGATCTAATTATTACTTGCAAGTGCGGTGTTGTCGCCCGAAACTGGCACGCGAGTGCTGAAAGCCCAAACTGCGGGCGTGCCGATCCGACGACAACTCTCTCTCGAGAGGCCAATGTCACCACACCTTCTCTCTCCTCACTTCAGGCTGGCTCTTCTCCAGCTCTAGGGGGGTTTCCCTAAGTTAGGATCACTAAGGCAGGTACGGCTGAGGGCAAGGTGATCTGAAGAGGCTTCTTTAGAGAAACATGGGTAGCAGAAAAGTAAAATGTGTCGGATTGATGGGAAGGAAGGGAAAGGAGGACCAGTCCTTGAGTGAAGGCCAGTGCCAGTACCAGAAGGGTGAATGGAGTCAGAAGGGGACTCAGAAAGGCTTTGCGTTTTGCAGAAGGGAGGCTAGGCTGGTTCGTTCCATAATCAGGGGCCACGAGAATGGAAGTATAATTGACTACTTTCCATTACTCCCAGACCTCCAAGAACATAACGACGACAAGCAACTTGGCAGCCGCAAATGCTTGCCCAACGTGCTAGATTGTTAGCCCTCTATGCCGGCTTGGTCTACAATTCATGAAAACACAAAACTACCACAGAGAAACCCAACATATCCAAAAAACTCCACATGATTTTCTTTATTAACTCTGGGGAAAAATCCTCCCAGCCCAAAACATTCCCATCCTTACAATGAAAGAGCCTTGCTCTTTATAGAAAAAAAGGCTCTCATAACATAATAATAAAAAAAATAAAAAAAATAAAAAAAAGTGGACCTAAGATCCACTTTTCTTGCCTAAATGAAAATATGACCAAACCTTAATTAATGTAATCTCCTACGTGGCTAAAGTATAACTATCACTTTAGCTTATTAGCTAACCCAAAGACCTTCATTAAAATGTAGCCTTTTTAGAAAAACATCTACTCTAAGAACCATCTCCCTCATGAAAAATAACATCCTTCATGCAATCGACGGTTTAGACGAATAGAAAGCATACTTGGTGGAGAACCTCTGCTTCGTCACTCCAAGTGAAGGCATACTATGCATGTAATTAAGTAGAGACGTGGAGCTCTATTCTGACACTGACAGTGAAAGATGATCCTGATTTCCACGTAACAGCTATAAAAAATCTCCACGCGGTTTTCTTCAGGCAATCGACTGGCAAAATAAACTCATGTTGATTCCCTAGATTCAGAAATTAATTGTCGACTGATGTAGCTGCACCAACAGAACTTTGGCGTGGAGTTATACTTCGGCGTGACTGATATGAGGGATTTGTGTATACTTGTTGCCAAAAATTGGAAATTGCATGCCAAACTTGGGTGCAACCCACCTATTCGACTGCTAGAGTGATTACGTTCACGGGTTCAAAAAGGCTGGATATGAAGCTATCGCAGGTGCCATTAGATGCCGATAAAGTGCCATGGCTTTCAAACGACAGACATGAACTACTCATGGGAAGCTCTGAAAATCTCGATATGGCCATCAAGACGTTGGCTGGTAGTGAGCATGAACCTTCTCCCCGTAACCAATTGCCTGATGATATGGGCTCTGAGCTTGCCTTTTTTTTTTTTAAATGGCTGTTGAAATGTTTCAAGCCAAAACTCTATGCGTTACCTCATCAAACACAAGAAAAGGCCTGTAATTGTGGACATTTAGTGCATCCATCTTACAAAAATTCCTAAAGTCATGATCTTCCAGAAAATTTTTGCAGGCAATTTCCATTCCATTTGTATCAAGGTTCTCAAGGAAAAAAAAGAAAAACTTGTATTCTCGACTCAAATAGCTGAATCTTGCATGGAAGTCGCAAGGAATGGGACACCAACCCGTAACACGAATGTCCTTGGGAAAATCTCTATTCAACACTCTAATATAATCTATTTCAATTTCATCAGAGATGCTCTCAGAAGGTATATGAACAAATATTGTGTCATTGCCTGCAACTGTATACTTTGACCGTAAATAGAGTGCAATCACCTGTCCAAAGGCAGAAACACCTTTGTATGTACAACCACATCGAGAGTAATGAGCCTCTTTTCGTTTTCTCAAAGCTCAATGGTTTTAACATGACGTGAATGGGGGTCCACCATACTTTGTTCTGATTTGGATATAGTGCAAATGAAGTGGTGACGTGAGCTTCACAGGTCATGAATATGGTGATGTGGGTTGCGCTACTCAAGAGTGGACCCCCTTTGTTATCCGTGGTGGCATTTAAACTGGGATTTATCTCCTTTATCACGCATTGGTTGAGGTTGGTGGGGTTCACGTGAGATGTGGCAGCTCGTAGATGGGCTCAACGTTTTGATTTAAGAGCTGGTGGAGTGGTGGCGAGTATTGGAGAGAGGTGGCACCTCCTTCACGGTGATCTTACCAAACAAATCAAATCGCATCCATAGTCAACTCGTGAGCGCCAACAAAGACTGCGAGTTATCCCTAGTTCACGCCAACTCCATCTCTAGTTTTGGAGGCACCCCCTGGTTTGGCATTTTCTATATAAGCTGGTCTCTTCTCCTTTGTTCATCATCAAAAGGTGGAACCTCTGCTTGTAATATTGTAATAGTTTTCTTGAAGTATTGTGAATAAAAGGCTTTGGAGGCATTTTCTGTGTGGGATCTATGGATGTTTGGATAGAGTTTACTCTACATTTGTGAGGTAACCTGTATTTGTTTTCATGCTTGCATATGTTTGGGATTAACTTGCTTTCGAAAGGAAATGGTATTTTTGTAGAGATAAAAGGTAATTCTTGTTAGGTTACTCTTTTACTCTTTTATTGCAAGTCGAGGAAAACTATTTGATATATGTATGATTTCATGCTTGGATCTACATTGTTGTTGTAGTCTCTTTCGGTTTACACAGGTTTTTTTTAATCCCCATTGCTACTGTTGATAATCTTTTGCAGGAAGCTAAAGTTGGAGTATTGATGAGCGAATGTGCTCTACCTTTCCTTCAGTAAAATTGGAAAATAAGCTCTGTCCCTTTGATCTCACCGAGGAAGCTTTTTCAGTCCTTTATTTCTTGTTCTACTCTGGGTTCTTTGACTTTCGATCCACAAATTTCTTAAAATTTTCTTTCGGTTTCAAACGTTTCCATATTAGATTTAGCATCTAAAGTCATATCAAAGGTAGATCTGATGTCTAAAAGTTTCTATTTCTAGTATGCTTCAAAGGTACATTTAAAATTCTAGATCAAGTTACTTTTCCCCTTTTTGCAAGTTTAAAAATTTTGAAAATTAAAAAAGCTTGTTGGAAGAGTTTTTTGTTGTTGTTGTGCATTTTAAAGTTTGATCTAGCATTTTTGTGCTTGAGATTTGCTTGCCATTCTTCTCAAGAGGCAAGCAAAGATCCTAAGAAGGCAAGCTTTCTAGCTTGCCTCACTTAGTTGTTTCTTTTTTTTTGTAATCAGTTGTTACTTAGATTTTTTTGTAATTTTTTGCGTGTTGTCCAAAGACACTTCCAAAGTGCTTTTGGGCATCTTTCACTGACATATGCTTGTTGGTTTTTAGCAGGCCCATCAAAAAAGAGAAGGAAACTCTGCCCGAAAATAGCTTTTTCAAACATCCGGAGCTCCTAGGAGGCTTTCCCCTTAGCTGGGCCTATTTCCTTTGCATGTTGTGAGCCTTTGGATCCCAGATAACAAGGACCAAATAGCATTCTCTGCTGAAGCATTGTAATTGATTAATAAAAGCAAGTTTGAGTAGGCTCGGTAGAGCCCGGTCTCCATCCCCCTTGGGGGATTTGTGTCGGTGTCCTTTTTCTGTTTTCTTATATGCTGGTAGCTTAGTTGTCTTTCTTTATCATTTCATGCAAAAGTACCCTGAATACTTACCCACTGCGCTATACCGAAGTACCATAAGGGAAAAGATTTGAGCAGTGTAGTAATAAAAAAACAAAAACAATTTTGTTATGCATTGCTAAGTTAAAATAAACCCCCTTGCTTTCCCGAGTACAGGTTCGTGGATAAGGGCTTGCCTGAGTACTGAATTTGGAAAGAGACTCTTGGGTTTTATCTTTTTTCTAAATCAGAAAACTTGCTCTAAAACTTTAAAAATAAACCAAGATTCCTCCCATGTATGCTCTACACCACTGCAGCTTGTCTGATTAGTTGGCTATATCAGAAAGGGATACGAATTACTAGATTTAATAGGAAAATCTACACAAGGTATTTTCTCGAGAACTCGGAAGGTTGCAAAGGGTAATCACTACAGAGTCAGGGGGCTACTCTAAGCAAGTTTATCCTCACCCTGTTGGACACTTGGTATTACCGCTTTACCACTTAGTTCGAAGGGACTTGACTTGTTGGGCCAAACCCACAATTTACCCATTCCTTAATCAATTCATTTAATAATTTAAAATTTACCAATCGAGACACTGCAATACTTTCACTGAGACTACACTAGCAACCCACATTTGCAGGCACTCTTTTCATTTCGACACTGGTCTATTTTGTTATTTTTGCATAAGTTAAATCTCGCAATGTGTCATTGAATTTTGTGTATCTAATTTAAGTTAAAGTGTTGCTAAGGTTAATCTTGTTGGCAGTAATTGGTAATTTTTTAATTTCATCCATTCCATATTAAAAACTCCTAGAATTAATTATTTCTCTCGTAGAGTAAAAACCCTAGATTTTACTTTTCATTAGGATCCACCCCCCTTGGGTTCGCTAGGAGTTGGCCTAGACGGAGGAGCTGAGTATCATGTGACAGCACTTGGCTCGAGCTTGCCCCCAACGTCGCATCCAGTTGCCTGAAGATTTTCTGCCACATTACCCGAGGTGCGAATTAGGCGGCAACAAGCTCCAATTGGGCCTCTGATGCAAAGCCGTAAAACCTTTGTCCAAAATACGGGACTTTGAGAGCAACGTATCTCCTTCTAGAGTGAGATATATCTTGCAAGAGGCCATCTTGATTTACTCAACATCCTCTGCTTTAGACATCTACTGGATTTTGTATCCTATCGAGGGCATGTGGATGACTCATGCTCATATTCCCAGCTACTCAAGGTGCTAATGAGCCCCTTTCGACAGCTTGATGTCTTTAAGCTTTCATGCTTTTGGAATTTTATCTCCATAATAAAAGATCATAACGTGATAAATGAGAACCTAGCTGCATCCCCTAAAAATGCATCTTGATCTGTGGTTTAAAGTCTGGCCTATCTTTGCCCACACATGCTTCTCTTTACTAGTTTTGTAGCTGAATTGTGCCATGAACTGATTGTTGATGTTGGTGAGAAGTGGAACATGACCAAAAAGGTTTGGTAAATCACCTCAAAACTATCCAGGCAATCATTAAGTAACCACCCATGCAGATATGGGAGTAACACTATTGCGTAAGTAGGCTACAGAAGATTGTATTTTGCTGAAGAAAAACCCAAGCAACAACCTACGTGCACAAACTCAGGATCTTTTGTTGCTCTGTGGACAACCTTGTCAAAAAGGGAGGTAACATGCGGAATCTTTAAAGCTAATTTTACCAACTAAAAAGGAAAATGATTTAGTCTATGAGATTGATTGTCAACTGAAAGGAAAATATTTAATTACTAGGGTAAGTTCTAGACTAGATTGCAGTTAGTATAAATTGAAGCACCAAATGGAAGTATGGCTTAATTACTACTGATGTTTGAATTGAGGACAAAAAGAGTAAAAAATCTATGATAGATTTTAGATACCCAAGTGAAGATGATTTAATCTACATTTGCAAGTTAGTAACTTTAATCTAGATTAAGAAACACTAGTATGCGAAAGAAATAACAAAAACACGAAAATGACTCGGGGGATAGGGGGGATGTGACACCATCGCCCTACTGGGCTGATTACATGCTGATTAAATTTGCTTTTAGAAGCGCTTACTAGAAGGGGATGTGACACCACCGCCCTACTGGGTTGATTACAAGTTGATTAAATATGCCTTTAGAAGCGCTTACTAGAAGGGAATGTGACACTACCTCCCTACTGGGTTGATTATGTAATATCCCAAATCCCGATATTTTCTATTTCTATACAAATATGCTGATACAACGGGGCATGCAAATTGCTAAGCAAAAATCCCTATTTTATAGGAAAAATTAGGGTTAGGGTTTGCGAGATAAAATGAACACTTACCACTGATAAGCCGGCTGAATTGCTCCGGAGAACGTATGCAAGAACCGGATACTGGATCGGAAATAGGTGGATCTCCTCTGCTCCAGGTGAACCCCAGCAACAAGACGCCCCAGTCAGAAAAGGGTGACGTCCTCAAGGAAGGAGGTGTCCGATGGAACTGTGAATTTGCCGTGTCGATAGGTTTTCAGTGCCGGAGAGAATGCCTGATGCATACAGAGGTTCTGAGACCTCTAAGCAGGGTAGCGGATTGCTTCAGAGAGGCAGCTACTCACGCCCTGGAACCCCGAAACTGCTAATAACTGCTTTGGATGAGCCCTGATGGATTTGATAATCACCGGGTACAGGAGTATGAAGCTGATGATGAGAATGGTGCCTGAGTTTCGGAAGGAAACTGAGATCTGAAGGCCCAACAGTTGATTAGGGCTTTCTGGTTGAAAACCCCCTTTTACGGCTGCACACGTGTCCCTGCAACGATCTATACCATGTACTAGATAACTGATGAATGAGTAAAGAACAAGTGGTGAACCTGTATGGCTTACCCGGAATAAGACTAGGACAGATGTTTCACTGCCGAAATCCTGTCAGCTGAAGACTCCGTCTCCAACCCCAACTGCTGTGTTGCACGCTGTGCTGCTATCCAAGAGCTCCCAAAATAATCATAATCCAAAGTGAAGTCGCCTTTCGCTTTATCCTCTATTTATAAAGTTCAACTGCGCAAAACCTAATCTTTGACCTAATTAGGTCACTTTATCTTCTAATTTGCTGTTGACTTGCATGCATGCGGATGGAGACTTAAAGAGTGCATGCATTATTAAATAATGCTAGGATGGCATGCACGAAGGTGGCCTTTGGCCCCGGTGGCCCTTCTTGACCAAATGATGATGCCCTAGATCTTCTATGGATGGCATCAGTCCTTAGCTGATTCCCTAGCTGTCAGTAACCGCTCGAACCCACAGGAATCACATAGGTTAGCGGTTTTGGGCCTTAAGGCCTAACTGGAAGAGGACATTACAGTCCTCCCCGCTCGAGATTGCTTGTCCTCAAGCAACTTCAAATTGGGATGCTGCAATACCTGTTCACCTTCCCAAGTGGCATCTTCTGGTGGTAGTTCCTTCCATTGAACTAAGTATTCCCTGATTACCCTGTTTCTGAGCTTCCTCTCTCTAGTCTGAATGATCCTTTCGGGAATCAGTATCAGCAGTCCTTCATCATCTAAAGGAGGCAATTCGGTGGATGGGGCAATGTGTTGCCCAAGGGTCTTCTTCAGGCTAGATACATGGAACACGTTGTGAATTTTGCTTTCCTGAGGAAGTTCTAGTTCATATGCCACCTCTCCCACTTTCCGGATTATTTTGTAGGGTCCATAGAAGTGGGGTTTCAACTTCTCTGCTCCTTTCTTCTTAAGTGAGGAATGTCTGTAAGGCTGGAGCCTTAAGTATACTAAATCCCCTACCTCGAAGCTCCGTTCAATCCTATGTTTGTCGGCATACATCTTCTGTTGATTCTGGGTTGTTTGTAAATTCTCCTTCAGTATTTTTAGGATGTCCTGACTGTCCTGTATCCAATCCTTAGCC
>LPNX010939526.1:171095-191429 GCA_001517045.1 Pseudotsuga menziesii
ATTTTGTCCTTGTAATAGATGATGTCATCCACAATCCTGTACTTGTCATCCTGAATTTGCCCGTCCAATAATTCGCAAGCGAATTTATTTTTGGAGTATTCCACTAAGAGAAGTGCCCTCCAATCCATGGATATACTACTGAGAGATAATGGGGCTGGATGCTTGGATAATGCATCAGCTACTACATTATTCTTACCTTTCACATACTTGATCTCGAAATTATAGGCTTGTACCTTGCTGACCCATTTCTGCTGTCGCTCATTCAGTTCCTTCTGTTCCAAGAAATACTTGAGGCTGTTATGATCGGTTTTGATTTTGAACTTATTGCCCACCAGGTACTGTCTGAATTTTGTGAGAGCATGCAAGATGGCTAGCATCTCCTTGTCATATATGGAGTAATGGCGCTCGTAGTTCTTTAGTTTACGGCTCTCAAATGCAATAGGGTGATGATTCTGCATCAACACTGCTCCTAACCCTTCCCCTGAGGCATCACATTCTACCACAAAAGGTTGTGAGAAATCTGGTAATGCCAGAACTGGACAAGAACTCATAATAACCTTCATCTCCTCGAAAGTTTTCTGTGCTAAGTCTGTCCAAGTGAATGCTCCTTTCTTGGTGAGATCTGTGAGGGGTGCTGCAAATTGGGAGAATCCCTTAACATACCGCCGGTAATAGGTACACAGACCTAGGAACCCTCTCAACTCTGTAACTGTTTTTGGCGCAGGCCAATCTCTGATAGCCCTGATTTTCTTCATGTCAACCTGTACTCATTCTGCATTGATTACGTGTCGTAAGTACAACATTTCTTTCATGCCAAACTCACACTTGGACATTTTTGCATATAGTGAATGCTCTTCTAAAATACTCAATGTTTCGTCCAGGTGTTTCAGATGTTCTTCCTAGGTTTTGCTGTAAATCAAGATGTCATTAAAGAATACCAGCAAAAATTTACGTAGCTGTGCTCGGAAGGTATGGTTCATGCATAACTGAAAAGTGGCCGGAGCATTGGTCAGTCTGAAGGGCATGACCAGAAACTCATAGTGACCATAATGACAGCGGAAAGCTGTTTTGGAGATGTCCTGGTTCCTTACCCTGATCTGATGGTACCCCGAGCGAAGATAGATCTTGGAGAAGTATTGAGCTCCCCGAAGCTCATCCCTGAGTTCGTCAATTCTGGGAATGGGATACCTGTTCTTGATGGTCTTTTTGTTAAGTGTTCGATAATCGATGCACATACGTAGAGTACCATCCTTCTTCTTAACCATAACTACTGAAGATGCAAAGGGGCTAGAACTGGGTTGTATATAACCAAGCTCCAGTAATTCTTTGATGGTTTTCTCAATCTCATCCTTGTACCTTTTGGGATGCCTGTAAGGAGTGGTGATGACTGCTTGTGTTCCCTCCTCTAGCTCGATGATGTGTTCAAAACCCCGGTCTGGTGGTCTACCTGATGGAAGGTCCCGAAAAACCTTTTCGTGTTTCTGTAGCAAGGCTTGAATGTCACTGGGGTGTTGTGAGCTGGTCTCTGGGTGTTTCTTGAAGGTGACAAAACATTCTGCAGCCCATTCTATATCATCCTGTCGGAGCACTGCCTCCATTCTCTGTGACGAGACCGGTTTTGGGGGATAAGTGTTCATGCCCCTCAAAACTACCCGTTTGTCGTCTGGCCCTTGGAACTCCATTTCCATTGCCCTATAGTCTGTAGTGTATTTCCCTATAGAGTAAAGCCACTGAACACCCAATACCACATGAGTATCCGCTACATCCACTACATAGAAAGAGTCTGTCATCTGATAGTTACCTAAGGCAACATTCGGTTTTGGGATCCAGTAGTTGCACTCCATGCTGGAGTTCCCGGCTATTGCTACAGTGAATCCCTCGAACTTCTCGGTCTGAATACCTCTCTTGGCTACCCAAGCGGAGTCAATGAAATTGTGGGTGGCTCCCCCATCAATCAGTACTCCTACTCTGTGACCCTGCACTACTCCCCTGACCCTGAGAGTATGGAATCTCGGTACTCCAGACAATGTAGCAATGACTCCCTCTGGTGTATCACCCTGGTGTGATTCCTCTTCTGTGGCCTCCTGCTCATCGTCGTCCTCATCACTGTCTGAATACACCTCAATGTAGTGTGCCTTCGCCTTCCCTGCGCACCTGTGTCCTGGTACCCATGGTTCCTGGCAGGTGAAGCACAGCTTCTTCCTTCTCAAATCTTTCCTGGTGTCTTCATCTAACCAGGTTTTCTTGGGCACATCCTGCTGGAAAGGTTTCATGTCCTTGTCCCTAACAGGAAAATTGGTTTTCAGAGGGAATTTGTTTTTAGGGATTGAATCTTGAAGATCCCTTGCTCGGCTAATAGCATCCTGCAGAGTGAGGGGTTTATAGGCTTTCACCCATCCCCGTAGTGGCTCTATGAGGGCCTCAGTGAATAACATAGTCAATCTGCTCTCTGACACATCTGTTACCATAATAGCTAGCCTCTGAAATTCTGAAATGAAAGATTCTGTGCTACCAGTCTGCTTGAGTTGAGCCAACTCCCTGAAATGGATCTCTGGATCTTTCCTGTCAAACCTCTCCATGAGTTTCAGAGTGAACTCACCGTAAGAATGTATGGTGTTGTGACCCAATGTCACCAATCCATGGTACCACCATTCGTGAGCTTCTCCGTCAAGGTGAAGTGTAGCCAACTTAATGGCGTCTGTCTCTGTCATGGAGTTGAGTTGGAAATAGGTATCCAACTTTTGGACCCATGTTCTCGCTGATCCTCCGCGAGTCCCATCAAAGTTTGGGATGGTTAACCTGCCCAAGGTCTTCTGTAGCTCATAGTTGTGATTGAAACCCTTGTCGAAATTCTTGGGCCTGTTCCTACTCTTCATGTTGCAGAAGTCTGAGAAAGACATGGCAGCATGAAACTCATCCCCTAAGTCTCTGTACTCCTGCAAATAAGCCCCAAAAGGCCCGCTGGGTTCTACCTGCATGACCGGGCCCCCTACTGTATCTGCCAAGAAGTGAGGCATGGTAGGCCTGATAGTAGGTCTACTGTATATGTGGGGAGTGTTCTGGATGTTGGTGTACACCATCTTTCCACTGCTGCTTGAAGATCCCCACTCTACCGGTGAGGGAGGTGTAGTGTTGATACCTGGTTCCGGTTTCGTTGACAGTCTGTTGATTGCATTGAGGACTTCTTTTTGTCCTTTGGCTAAGTCTTGCAATGCAGAGACCAAGCTGCGAAACTCCATCCGATCCTCCTCTTCTCCCGTTCCTTTTCCCCTATTCGAATGTATACATGTCTGTTCTATGTCGGAATTGGTATCTTCTAGTTGGATATCTTCAAATTCTTCCGTGTATCTACTCTTCCTCCTCCTATAGGTTACAAAAGGATCTCCTTCTGTATTCATTTACTTTTCATCTCTTAAGCCCACAGCTGGCCAAGAAAATAGCTCTGATACCACTGTAATATCCCAAATCCCGATATTTTCTATTTCTATACAAATATGCTGATACAACGGGGCATGCAAACTGCTAAGCAAAAATCCCTATTTTATAGGAAAAATTAGGGTTAGGGTTTGCGAGATAGAATGAACACTTACCACTGATAAGCCGGCTGAACTGCTCCGGAGAACGTATGCAAGCACCGGATACTGGATCGGAAATAGGTGGATCTCCTCTGCTCCAGGTGAACCCCAGCAACAAGACGCCCCAGTCAGAAAAGGGTGACACCCTCAAGGAAGGAGGTGTCCGATGGAACTGTGAATTTGCCGGGTCGATAGGTTTTCAGTGCCGGAGAGAATGCCTGATGCATGCAGAGGTTCTGAGACCTTTAAGCAGGGTAGCGAATTGCTTCAGAGAGGCAGCTACTCACGCCCTGGAACCCCGAAACTGCTAATAACTGCTTCGGATGAGCCCTGATGGATCTAATAATCACCGGGTACCGGAGTATGAAGCTGATGATGAGAATGGTGCCTGAGTTTCGGAAGGAAACTGAGATCTGAAGGCCCAACAGTTGATTAGGGCTTTCTGGCTGAAAACCCCCTCTTACGCACACGTGTCCCTGCAACGATCTATACCATGTACTAGATAACTGATGAATGAGTAAAGAACAAGTGGTGAACCTGTATGGCTTACCCGGAATAAGACTAGGACAGATGTTTCACTGCCGAAATCCTGTTAGCTGAAGACTCTGTCTCCAACCCCAACTGCTGTGCTGCACGCTGTGCTGCTATCCAAGAGCTCCCAAAATAATCATAATCCAAAGTGAAGTCTCCTTTCGCTTTATCCTCTATTTATAAAGTTCAATTGCGCAAAACCTAATCTTTGACCTAATTAGGTCACTTTATCTTCTAATTTGCCATTGACTTGCATGCATGCGGATGGAGACTTAAAGAGTGCATGCATTATTAAATAATGCTAGGATGGCATGCACGAAGGTGGCCTTTGGTCTCGGTGGCCCTTCTTGACCAAATGATGATGCCCTAGATCTTCTATGGATGGCATTAGTCCTTAGCTGATTCCCTAGCTGTTAGTAACCGCTCGAACCCACAGGAATCACATAGGTTAGCGGTTTTGGGCCTTAAGGCCTAATTGGAAGAGGACATTACAGATTACAAGCTGAACCGCCTCTAGAGATAGAATGCCTTGTGTTGCTTGTTAAACTAGTAGCAACAAGGAAGGCCTTCTTGCATGCATGTGTTCTTGCATGTAGAAGACTTAAATTAGGAAACCAGTTGTATTTATTTTACTTTTCTTAAGTTTACTTTGGAAAATAAATTTAAAGTGATCTAAATTAATTTTAGTGAAACACTAGTTAAAGTGAAAGTGAAAGTGAAATTAGGGTTTTCGCTTTACCTAAAGTTATAAAAGAGAGATCAATTGGTGGAGAGGACACACACTCTTGTATTCCGACAGAGACAGGATACAGACAGGGAGAGAAAATCAGACATAGGATTTAGCTGGGAAGACAGAGGAGTGAGCAGTAGGATCAACGAGCTTCGTACAACTGGGCCGTACACTCACGCAAGAGGGTGCTGAGGTTTAGCTGGGGTTTTGCCCAGTGATTCTGCCGTGTAACTACATTCGCCAGGTTTGGGTGAATTTGCAGTATTGTAAACGCTCCATTTTCTCATAATAAAATCTATATTTGACTGCTGAACCGGTTTTCCCTTCTTGGGTTTTTTCGGGGGTTTCCATACCCAAAATAATAGTTTCAATATTGTGATGTGATGTTGTGATTTATTTCTTAGTTTTATATTCTGCTGCATATTGTAAAAGATATTCATGTGTGGTTATCAGTAGAGATTTTCATGCACTGTTTAGCCCTAGTTTGAATATTAAAGGAAAATTTACACGGTATCAGAGCTCTGGTGAGCTAAAGTTGAGAATTTGCAGCAACAGTGATAGATCAGGGGTAGATCTATAGGAAGACACAAACCTAGACTTCCAGATCTAGGGTTTGACAGGTACACTTCATTATGGCCGTGCAGTTGAGAGTTGAGGATAAACTCCAGGGTGCTCAGAACTTTCCTACATGGAAATAAAGGATCACAAAGATCCTATATGTCAGTGATGCAGAGGATGTAATATCCCAAATATTGATATTCTCTAATGTTCTATTTTAGTGCTGACACACACGCAATCTTATACAAAAATGCGAGATAACTATGCATGCAAACTTGCCATGCAAAAATGCCCTAAAATGTAGCTGAATTAGGGTTAGGGTTTGCAGAGAGAAATTAACACTTACCATTGATATTTTGGCTGATACTGACTCCAGAGATAGCTGCATGCATAAAGATCCGGATAGGTGGGCTAGTAGTGCTTCTTTCCTCCGGTGTTACCGCCCTGCTGTATCGTAAGCACCCTCCAGACTAAAGGTGATGTTTTTGTAGGAGGAGAGGTCAGATACCCTCGAAACTTTGCAGAGCTGATGGTCTTCCCCTCCTGAAGAGAATGGCCGGAGCATGCCGAAGATTTGGCCTTTCTAAGTGCCCTAGCGAATTGATCTGTGGTTCTACTGCTCACACCCTCCAAGCTCTTTGTTTGCTGATAGCTACTCCAGATCAGCAAACTGATGGCTGATAGTCTCGGGATGCCATAGGATGGGCCTGCTGAGAAAGAGGAAGCTGACATGCAGAGGAAAGACTGGGTTTTGTGGTCCTAGCGAATCCTTTTGTGATTTCAACGCTACTTCCTGCTGCAAACGTGGGTTTGACAATAATCCTTCTGAGTGTGCTGGATCCTGAACACTGATGTATACGGTGAATGTTGTTGATAAACCTGGAAGGTCTATCCCGAAGAGGGTAGGGAAGATATCTCATTGCCGAACCCTCGCTAGCCGAAGACGTCGTCTTCAACCCTAATTGCCGCGGCTGCACACTGTGCTGCTGCTCAAAGCTCCAAAACCAGTAAACAATAATCCAATGAAATTGACACCATAGGCAAATCTTCTAGTTGGGACCTGTTATCACCAAAGTTGTAGTTTTCTTTGTGAAGGATCCTATCCAGGATGGGCAGAGGGAAAGCAACTAAACTCGATGACCTTAGAGTGCCTCAACCCTTGCAAGCTGTGCAAGTGTCACACAGAAGGAGGCTCTCTTCGCTTTAGGCAACGCTGGAGCTAAGAAAAGGGGGAGACCCTAGCTAATCAATGATGGATAACTTCTGCAAATCAAGACACGCAGGCAAACAAGCATATGAAATATAAAGAACATAGTGGTCTTGATATTTAAACCCTAGATCAAGGTGAATCGCCAGGGGAACAAGATGCCTTAGGGGATCAACTGAGAAGGCTTAGTAATAAGGTGAAATACTCAGCTGATTTAATTAGTATCCCTATAGCAACAAATTTAAAATCAGATCTAGGAATGTTTAAGTGCTAGATGGAGTTTGCCCAATTATGCTAAGTGTCTATATAGCAGACAAGCAAAATAACTATGAAACAAAAAAGAGAAATGTCTCTCGCACTAAACGTGAATGTTTTGATGAAAGATAGATGATTTAAAACTCAAAACAAACACAATCAAGTCTTCAAACAAGAAGAAGGTGGAAATGCCCAAGGAGGGCAATTTCCTTCTAGGTAGACCAGTGCCTAGCAAGGGTAAATGGAGTCGGAAAGGAACCAAACTTGGTACTTGTTGTCACATATATAGTAGTCGGGCTACTTTGTTCTTGAGCAGCACTAAGCAGTTCTTTGAGCCAACCCTTTACTATGAGATCAATAGATGATGAGGCAGAGTTGATGATCACCTACTTTCATCAGATCCAGAGTGTCCATATTGACTAGTTCTATGCCATGACTGAGCCTCATGACCCCAGATTTGATGACTGAGTTAGCCATTTTGCTTTCAGGACCCAGAGCAGAGATTGTTATATTGCCCATGATATGTAGCAGCAGCAGTTGCTCCAGTCATCTTTAGATTGGTTTCAGATCCAGTGCAGGTATATGACCCAGGTGATATTATGATTTGTGCATATGGATTTTGATGTTTCTCTGTTACCTATTTTAGCAGTGAGACTTAGTTGATATTGATTATATGTTGGAAATACTTTATCTTTGTTTACTTGGAATCTAAAGTTTAAATGATCTAGTGGTTTTGCCGAGAAATTCTCTTGTATACTCATTGGCCTTGCTCTACTCCTAGTATGGATTTAGTCTTTTCCCTTCAGGGACATAGCTTGCTAGTCTTGGTATCATTTCCATTGTCTCCATCCATCCGTTGCCTTCCCATTTTCATTTGACTATCCTTGACTTGTAACTTGACTAGTGACATCTGGGATTTCCCCCACCTTCACCTCTATGTTGGGATAGGTCTTCATGTATAAAACTGTGTCTCTGTGTTGGTTTATGTGATATTTATCGCAGGGAATGTCTACCTCTAGGTCTTGAACACAAGTAGTCCTACCAAAGAAAGTGTCTTTAGACACTAAGGCATCAGAGCTTAAAGTTATTCTAAATGGATGCCCTGCCAGCATAATAAAAGTGTCCTTAGACACTACTGGAAATAGAAAAATAAAACTAGCTAGTGGCCAAGAGATGAGCACTCATCCATTGTATGGTGTAAGACTCATGTATCCCCACAGGGTATCAGGGAGGCAAGGCCTAGAAGGTTGAGCCTTAGTCATTTTTTGGAAGCCCAAAAGGCTATCTAGGGCAGCTGGTCTTGGAGGTTGGCAAGTTATCAATGAAAAAAAAGTTGATGGCTAGATGATGAGCACTCATTCTTTGTATAATGTACGTCTCATCTGCCTCCATAGGGCAGCAGGGAGACACTAGCCTAAGAAGGTCATGTCTTTGTCGTTATCTGGAAGCCCAGCTGTAATGTCCTCATCTGATTAGGCATTGAGGACCAAAACTGCTAACCTATGTGATTCCTGTGGGTTCGAGCGATTACTAACAGTTAGGGAATCAACTGAAGACTGATGCCATCTACAGAAAATCTAGGGCATCAATATGATATCACCATTAGGTCAAAGAGGGCCACTGGGGCCAAAGGCCATTGACATGCATGACATCTAAGCATTATTTAATGATGCATGCACCCATTTAAGTCTCCATGCGCATGCATGCAAGTCAATTGCAAATTTGAAATTAAAGTGACCTAATTAGGTCAAAAGTTAGGGTTTTCGCAGTTGAAAGTTATAAAAGGAAGATAAAGTGAATGGAGACTTTACTTTTGATGATTATTGATTTTGGAGTTCTTGAGTAGCAGCACAACGTGCGGCCACAACAATTGGGGTTGGAGACAGTGTCTTCAACTAACGAGGTTTCGGCGGTGAGATATCTGCCCTAGTCTCATCCAGGGTAAGCCATCCAGGTTCACCATCTGTTCTTCAATTTATTCACAGTTATCCAGTATCCATCAGAGATTGTTTGTAGGGGCACGTGTGCAGCCGTAAGGGGTTTTCAATTGGAAAGCCCAAATCATTCGCTGGGTCTTTAGATCTCAGTTTACCTTCGAAACCTAGGCACCATTCTCATCATCGGTATCATACTCCAGTACCCAGTGATTATCAGATCCAGTCTTGCTCATCCTGAGCAGTTATCAGCAATTTTGGGATCAGGGGGGCGTGAGTAGCTAAACCTCCAGATCAATTCGCTAGCCTGCCTAGAGACCTCAGAACTTCTGCATGTGTCAGGCATTCTCTCCGGCATGGGAAGACTATCAATCTTGCAAATTCTCAGCTTCATTAGACACCTCCTTCACTGAAAACGTCACCCTTAGCTAATTTTGGGTTTGTGCTGTTGGGCTATCACTGAAGGCAGAAGGTACCAGGTCATCTCCAATTCAGCTCTTAATGCATGCATATTCTCTCAGGACCATTCCAGCCAGCTTATCAATGTTTTGAGAAGAGCGTCCTTCGAAAGTAACTGAGCAGTGAGAGTCCATCAAATGTTTTTTGTTTGTTTGTCTTTTTCTTGCAGTCGTACAGAAGGGGCAGCAGTTGACAAGTTATAAGCAAAGTCAAAACTCTGTTATTAAAATATTGACCAACCTTTTGATCACAACGTCCTTCGATCAACGTTTTGTTTTTGTTTGATTGTGCAACATCTTTTTCTTATAAACGCTAAGTTTGTGCAACACATAAAGCCTCATCTATAAAGGCTTAGTTAATAAAGATGTGCTTTTCTTCTCAATTATTGTTTATTTGTCTCATTCTTATTTTTTTACAAAACAATGAGGTATTTTAAAATTATATATATATATATATATACGATGTTTCCCTCGACGTACCCATTTTGGGGGGGTCACGTTTCTAGGCGTCCCCATTTCGGAAACTCCGAAACTTTTGCACGTTTCGTGCAAGTTAGCCCGAAATCCACTATTGGTGACCACCGGAACCACGAAAATCCATCAAATATGCACTATGTAGCTCAATCCATGCCAAACCAATTAGAATATGGTCCTGATAAATGGTAATAAATAAAAATCTCATAAAACGGGACACATGTTGGCGAACTGAAGCATGGGATCATCTATGGGACCCTAAAGGACACTAAAAACCAAAAATCGCATGTCTGGATCCGAAGTCCCCAGGACCCCATATTTGGCCTGGTTAAACTGGGTTGACCAAGTCAAATTGGTCAAATAATGGAAAAACTGAAGCTGTGAAGACTTGTAAGCATCAAAGGATGCAAGAATGCTCCCTTTTTATATTAGTAGGCTAACTAAAACAATAAGCAACATGCTATGATGATCCATTACAAAATACATAAGAAAACATTCCTAAGTCAGAGCAGTCTCGTTACCTTTTCAAGAAGCCACCAATGTATGCACACCCATAAAATTGCTCGTCTTGCTAACCATGGGTGAGGTGGTCAAAACAAGGTTTAAGGTATAAGGGAATGGCCTGTAGACTTTGACTGTATGACCCTTCATATTAGCAGGGGAAACATGGACCACAATGACATAAGCATGCTGGGGAACAATAGGGGATGGCGGTGTCTCACAAATGGGATAGAATGCTTAAACAACCACCACTAGACTCTAACAAGTAATCTGCAGCTCACATCCAAGCTTGTCTCAAGCTCTGTGAGGATCATTTCTAGAACCTTTGTGATAAGCACACAAGTGACTGTAATGTGGTGAGGTTCTAGGGGACACTTAGAATCAACTGTCCCTTAGTCCATCTCATGTCCTAGCCCTTAGGCTCCATGAGGAATAATCATTACATTTCTTTCACTTGGCCAACAGTCATTTAGATTTAACATTTGTTTTTCATCTGCTTTTATTGGCCCTTTTCATTAGCCTTTTTGCTTGATTTAAGTTTCTTGAGCCTTTTTGGCTTGAACTTTATTTTCTTTGGATACGACATGATACACATATATAATGTAATGATGGCAGTAGTACTTGCTTTGAGGACTAATGGGATAACACCCGGTGGGAAACACAACCATCCCCGCCACTACAACATCAGGGGAAATTGACAGGAAGTAGATCCACGGTTGAAACTATGCTCCCACACACTCCAGATCCGAGATACTAATAACATGGGGTCCAACATACATAGGGGTCAAAGGGGGAGGTCCTCTAGATCACATATCTCAGTCCAAGTCAAGGTAAGGATCTAGTATGGGTGGGTCGGATGGGTGGAGATAGTGATAAGTGATGCCAAGGCTAGGAATAAGACAAAGGTGACCAAGTCTATACCAATGATGGAGAAGGAACTAGTGTGCATATATAAGAGCCTTGCAATCAAGGCAACATGACCACTCCAACATTAAACCTACCACAAGAAGCAATGAAACACGAGATCACCTAGCTAGTCACCTAATGTCAATTCAGAGTACTAATATAAGTAAATGAGACAAAACATAACATCCATGTGCATAACCATATACTTGCTCTGTTGCATGAATTCGGAAGATGATCTCTAATAAGGATGGGCAAGGGAAAACCAATACTGATCTCTGATGCTCTCCAAGTGAGCCATAACCTAGCCAACTCAGCTCTATGGGGTCATGTAGGAACAACTGTGACATGGGAGCCTGGAGGAAGTTCCGAGTAACTTTGAAAATGAGTCACTCCACCGCTGATAAATACTGCATAGCTTTGCTCATTCTCATGTAAGGACTGGTTCTATGCTTTGGTATAGGATTTGCATCATGGTGGCTCCAGCTAACATGGATGTGACAATAGGCCCTCAAATATGAAATTAGACCACCAATTAGAGCAGTCTCCCAAAATTGCTAAAAATATTAGTTGCTAAAAATAGAAATTGTTGAAAATAACATCTCATATTTACCTAAAAATGGAACCTCGTGCATATCTCCCCAAATGGTGTCCAAAACTATGATCAGATCATGCAATAGTTGCCACTGCAAAATCACCTCGATACACCCTTTGGGGGCCTTCGACCTCCTATATTTATTTTGAACACTTCATTGAATGTTTAAGTATGTGGCACTTGCTACCAATGCATAATATGTCCACATGTATCTATGATGTGTCCTTTGCATATACCTGTATAAAAATAACTTGTCTGAGCCCTGTCCAATCACCTGTCCTTGAATAATAAAGACACGGGATTAGACACCGAGTCTAAAAGGAGCAAAACAATTTTTTAATGTGTTATCCACTAAATTGCACTTAGGGGATTTTTCAAGTGAGCCACCAAGTATCGAAACAAATCAATTGTTCTTACTTAGTGCTCAAGAAGTTCCATGGTTTCATCAGGGCCAGTTGTGGTCATTTTTTCACATGTTCACAACCCCACGGGGGAATTGTAATAAATGACATAACATGATGGTTTCTTTTGTAAAAGGCTTGGCCTTCTTAGGACTTGGTCATCAAGGTCATCATCCTTGAGTGTTTTTTCCCTCGTCGATTATTTGACGCTTTTTTAAGCGACATATAATTTTCGAGTTTTTCACTCAAAATCCTCCGAAGTTTGGATGGTGATTATGTCTTAAAAGGTTATTAAAACCTAGGTCTATGTATTATACCATGCTAGTCATAGTCCCAAAGTTTCGTGGACATGCACTAAGTCTTTCATAGGATTTTTTAATTTTTAGATTTTTAATAAAATCATCGATAAGGTGTATTTTAATTGTAAAAGTGCAAAAGGTCATAAAATTGGGCCTAGGGAGCCAATTTGGTCATGGGGATGCTCGTTTTAGGACCCAGAGCCCCCACTTCACCCTTAAACCCACTTTTCCTAACTTTTAAGTGATTATTGATCACTTAAGTGAAATTCTCTCCGAAAAAGGAAAAAAGTGAATAAAAATTAGAAAAAAGGAAAATATGGAGAAACAACACATCCCTAAATAAATGGGAACTTGTCCCAGACATGTTCCGGGTTAACGAAGGATGATGTTGGGGATAACTGGAGACCAAATCAAGATCAAATCGGCTTGAATCAATCAAATCCATGAGGGGGAGAATTTCTCTTTAGAGGGGCACATTTATCCATGAAAATGCTCACCTCTTGTTGTATACGTGTCACAGAAAGATGGGGGGTGACCTACCTTGTGAGAGGTGGCGCCTACCACCTCTAGTTCACTCTAGGTCGCCCCCAATCATCTCAAAAAGCTCCAACACTTGGCAAATTCACTCCCCTTGGGGTTTGCTCTCATTTTTCCTATTTAAATGAGGCTTTCTTCCTCATTTGGACGGATGCAAGGAACCTCTGCTTGTTGTAATGCTGATGCTATCTTGATTAATAAAGTTAAAGACTTTGGAGGTCTACCTTGTGCCATTGGATGAATGCTTGTGTTATGAGGTGATATTGCAAAGCTTTGATTTCCTTTGTTAAAATTGTTGACGGATCTAGCTTAGAGGGTTATTCTAAAACACATAGAGTAAGCATTTACAGTTGTTAACTTGTTTACTTGTGCTTTGCTTTTAAGAGATATGAGAGTAGCCAACTATACTCAGTTGTATTGAGGGTCCTTTTTGTTTCTTGTTTTTAAACACACTAGATCTAATCATTTTTGTGCAAGGGTGTTCTCATAGTTTTGCAGATCACAAGTTCGGAGGAGGATTGGAACTCAGTTGTCTCTTCTCTTCTCTTCGACATTTTTACAAGACTAATTCTATTGTTGCAGGGTTCTCAAAGTCATCATAGAAAGATCAAGCAAGGCTTGAAGTGTTCCGTTCATCTCTTCAAACCCCAATTCTCCTTTCTTTTTGGTTACTTTGTTCCGAATGTGCTAATTAAGTAGATCTAGTTCTTTAAAGCTTGTTCATTCAAATCTACTTGTTTTAGCATGTTAGAATAGCTAGATCTAGAAACACGTTCAAAGCTTCATTATTTAACTAGATCTAGGCTTGCTGCTTGGGTATCTACACTTATAAATTTTTTCCAAATTTTTTGTAAGTACCATAACTTAAGCTTTTTTATTTGTTTTTTGTGCATACCACCATCTTCTAATCATATTAGCTTGCTGGTTTTTACCTGGCCGGAGGAAAAAGAGCGGGAGGTGCTGTCGAAAAATCAAGTTTTGGGCCATCCAGAGCACCCATGATCCATCTACCATCCCCTTCCTTCATTCCCTTTCTTCCCTAAGCAAATTTGTAAGCATTTTTGACCCATTCTTCAAGGGTCAAAAGACGTTTCTTTTTCTTTTAAGCATTGTAAGTAATCGTTAATAAAGAGCAAGTGGGATTACAACTCCCACAACCCCCTTCCCCCATTTGGGGGAAGCCTGTATCTACCCATTGTGTGATTATTTACTTTTTGCAAGTCTTTAGATTAAGTTTAGTTTTAGCTTGATTATAATGCAATCAATCTTTATTTTTACTTCATTGTAGAACTAATCCGACATTGCTCTGTCGAATTACCCAAGAGAAACCATTCGATTGGGGAAAATATACTCTTTTCCATAGGAAGTAGTGTAGTCTTTGTTTTATTCTTTTTTTCTTTGAGGCATCATTATTTTATTTTGGTTTTGGAAAGTAATACTAACCCGACATTGATCTACGGAATTACCCAAAGAGCTTGCTCGTTTGGGGAAAATATATTCCTGCATCCTTGCTGTAGTAATTAGTCTCACTTGGGGAAAGTATATTCCTGCATCCTTGCTGTAGTAATTAGTCTCACTGCTTTTACTTTTCTTGTCTTACAATACAAATTGGAATCAACAATTTGCCATTTCGGTCTATGCTTTTGCCCATCGCAGGTTTGCCCTGAGCTTTGGGATAATCAAAAGCAGGAATGCACACTAACTAATTCCTCACATTTAATTTATCAAAATCACATCAATAAAAGTTACAACTCTTCAAACATTACGAAGATCCGGCATAACGAACCTGAGGAACAGTGGGAAAACTCTTCAGGGAAAGTGGGAACAACTAGAAAGTGACCGTGGGGTCCCGTTAGGCTACATCCTTGTTGGTGTAGTGTTGAACAGCCCCCCACGACTCCATCTAGTCCACATTTTCCCGTGCGGAGCCACTCTTCTCATATTCCAGACATATTCCCAGTACCTCACGGTAGATTGGGAATCCCCTTTCCCCCTTTACTTAATTCATCCTTAATAACTTTAAAACTGACCAAGAACAAATTGCAAAACATTTTCCATTACATCAGCAACAACTATTCGACTCCATTTTGGCACTGGTTCATTTACAAATCTTATTTGCTTTAAAGTCATTTCATATTGTGAATGTTGTATTATCTCATGCTGTTGAATTAAGCTTTATTTTTGCAATTTATCTTGCTTCAGTATTTTCATTCAATAAACTCCTAACAAACTATCTAATCCGTAAACCATTAAAATCAAAAGAACCTTAGTAACTCTTTTAGGGACTACCCCCCTTGGCTTTGTTAGGAGTGGCCTAAACGAAAGAGTCAGGATCAGGTGACAACACCTGACTCGAGACTTGCCCCCAAGGACACACTTAGCAGCTTGAAGATTTCTGCTGCACTACCCCCCAGGTGCGTGAAAGGTGGAAACACAATGCTGGGTTAGTGGACTGACTAACTAATCCACCCCTAATGTACTCATGAACTATTGATGCCGAATAGTGAACTTTGTAACAATGAGCTCACCTTGAATGATATCCATGAACATGTACTATATATTAACACTTAGATTTGTGAAGTCAAATGTGGTGTTAACAGGTGTGAATGAAAAAAACAAAAAAAAATAGAAAGGACGACAACACGATTATAACACTGAATCATTTTGATAAAAGGATTTTAAATCTGAATTTATAAACATGTGAGAGAACTCAAGAAAAAATATTCTCACAATCAACTATTCATCATTGACCAAAGAGAAATGATGACATCTTTTCTTCAGTAGTCAGAGCTGCAGAGTACATGGTCTGAATTATTTCAAGTCATAACCATGCCTAGCCAAAGCACCCAAGGGAGTTCATTCATGACTCATAATCCTTATCTCCACAGAATTCCTAAAGGTATAATCTACAGAAGAATTGTGCCATATATTTGATCTATAAATGACTTAAATTGCATGTTATGTTGTGCATATCAATTTTGGTTTAAACCTCTTTGAAAAGGCCTATTTTAGTCACAAGCCTTTGAAATTGCACGATCGGTGAAACATTGAATTCTTTATTGTTTCTTCTATGATGGAACTGTCTAGTCAATGCAATATGAAATGATTTCTTGAATCGTCTTCTACTATCACTTTCTTTTGTTAAAGTTATTATAGTTGATGTATCCTTGCTGAAATGCTGTCTGGTAAATCATATTTTTTTATTCTATTGTGAATGTATGCTAATTTGATCATGTGCTTGGATTCTCTTCTTGATGATGCCTTTGGGACAGGATATTCATGACTGCTCAATGATAATTAAGAATGAGTGATTAGTGGGGAATGTTGGGGCCATTTTCTCAAAAAATATTTTTCTAGTGGTTATTCAGATTAAATCATTTTCAGAATGTTGACCAATAGAATTTAATAATTAACAATCTTCTGCTGTTGCTGCAATGAAGAAACATAGCTTCTCTTTTCTATTTCTGACCCTTTCAAAGGGGTGCTTATGGAGATCCTAACTAGATACTACAATAGATCAATATTGAAAAGGACTTCCCACTATAATGGGTTATGCAGTGTCTTAGTGTGTTTATTGTTAGATTCTTGTCAGCGTCAATTAAAGCTATAGATTTCTAAACTCAAGCCTTTTCACACTTGAATTGTGCAGGTTGAAAACTCTCCTTATGACCCTGAAATAATGGTTTTCATGGATTACCGAGATTACATGAACCAAAACAACACAGAATTTGACTTGAAGTTACCAACATTTCTTTATGCCATGCCATTATCACCAACACGAGTATTTTTTGAGGTGTGTATTATGTAATGCAGAAAGATTAAGAATTCTTTACCAAAACCCAAGCGAAATTTCTTTGTAAACCTTGCATGCCTTTATGTTATTCTTCATGTATACTTGCATTTACGCTTTTCATTGTTTAGTATGGAGCTCAACATATAATGAGTAAAAGGTTTTTGTGTTCAGGAAACTTGTTTGGCTTCACGCCCTGCAATGCCGTTTGAACCTTTGAAAAAGAGGCTGCTTGCACGCCTAAAAAAATTGGGAGTACAGATTTCACATTTATATGAGGAGGTAAACTAATGAAATGAAAACGAAGCATCCACGAAAGCCACTCAAGTATTTCTTTGCAAGTTTGCTAATTTTTGAAGCAGATTATTCTATCCTAGCTTTAGTTGTTCTTGCCAGATGTATCGAAATTAGTTTAAACATGAAACCTCTATCAGAAATGCAAATTTTATTGCAAGTCATTAGTTATTATTACACAAAATATATGTACTTCCATTGTGGTCAAAGCATATTATCCCACAAATCATTAGGCTTGAGTAGACAGGCTTCATCAGAGGCTTACATCTTGGATATCAGTATAGCCATTTAGGAAGGAATGGAATGGGCTAGATGCCTGGGTGTGGATGCCGTGTTCATAAAAATTCATTTATGGCAGATGATAGAGTGGAATGGTTGCTCATCATTTCCATGTTGTTTTCCTTTGGTCTTAGGCCTTCTTACGTCAAATCTATGGAAACCCTTTTTGCTAATGCTGCAGCTTCACTGTCTATTGACAAGGCCAGATCTTAGGAATTTGGCCTTTTCAGGTCTGTTATCACTTAGAATGAACTTCTAAAAAATTTGTCTTGATTGAGTTTGCATTGATAGTTCGTGGATACCTTAGTGATCGATTTGGCATCAACGGTTGTGGGTTCATTCTTAATGAATGGTTTGTGAATGCTTTAGCACATGTATGCTGATGTTTGATTTGAGAGATAGAAATTGAACAAGTTTATGCATAAGATCTTCAAAGCAGTGTTCTTCAGTGATCAGTGCGACACTCATTGATTATTTCCTAAATTTAGCAAGTTTCCCATGCATGCGACATACAATACTTGGTGTATGCATGGGAAGGATGGAGCTTCAAATGTGTACTTCAGATTTTTGAGATGGGCCATTTCTTAAACTATCTATTTTTAGATATTTCATACTTCTAGTAGGTGATTATAGTTTTGCATACCCATTTCATATTATTCTAAAAGGGTACTTTCCGAGTTTCGAGATTTGCTATTGTGGGAAACTTTCTACTTTTAGAAAGTCCTATATTTTTGCAAACTCATCACATTTTGGGATACCTATAACAAACATAAATTACATATAATATTATTAATATTCAAAGGGCACATCTAAATTAATGTTTATTCACATCGTGACTGTTATGCCACATTCTGCAGGCATGCTATATGTCAGACCTATTTTTACTTTTTAAGCAAGATGCATTCCAGAGTATTGAGGGCCATCTTTGTTGCTCTTGGGCCTCCCTTTTGATGTGATGAGATATGATGTGATGATCAGATATATGCCAATGTTTCTACGACTATGCAATGCTATGATGATGATTTATATGATGATGTACTATATGCCGCTATTGCCATAGTTGATGTATTGATTATCTGACGAGTATAGTCATCACTTTCACACTTTCAAGTTGACGAGGGTAGTAGATCCTTGATTTACTTATGTACCTGTTATCACATATATATTGTAGCTGGGCTACCATGATGCATCATGCAACATATAGATTGATCCCTTTATAGTTCTAAGCCAGACATTCAGATGGGTTTCAACATGGATCATTATTATAGCATTAGTCACTCAGAGCCTTTATTCAGTAGCAAATGCAGAGTATTTCCTTGCTAGGACTGAGATTTCCTTGTCCATTGAGATGACTTTGGTGATGACATAGTTCATTCGAGAAGAGCAATAGATATGGTACACAGTTCAAAGATGGACACATCAGGCAGAGACATGTTTATGGTGAGATCAGGTATATTGTTTCTTGGTAGGATTTTTCTCTCTGATGTATACTAACACCTTTGACTTGTTATGCTATGATAATTATGGTGACTTATGCTTATATGATATGTGCTACTGTGGATTAACTTGTGTGGAGAATGATTAGAGAATCTGATGTTGAAGACTATTGCTTATGCCATGCTTTACACAAATTTTAAACTTTGTTGCTATACTGGTTCCATGTATCACTTGTCGCCATTCATCCAGTTTTATCCATAATTAATTTATCCCATGACTTGTGACTAAGACCTGTGAGATTGAAGATCTTTTTCCCCACTTTGACCCCTATGCATGATGGATCCCATGTTGTCTTGTGTCTCTGCTCTGAGTTGTGCAACAAAACTTGCCAAAGCCTTGATCCTTTTGGGCTAGGAGAATGAGCTGGTGTTGGTTCTTGAGCTTATGTGAGTTGGGTTTTGAAGCCTCGAACTCTCTGGTGGGTTGCCCCTGATGTTTGGTCTTGACTGTGGATACTCCCCCCTAGTTGCCCAAAGAGTTGTCAACTAAAAATTGAAGTGATATGTCTACCATCTTTACATGCATTATGTGATACATGTTTTATACTATGAAATGCAAGTCCATAAATAAAATTGCAAACTGTGTCTATAGACACAACTCAAAAAGGGCTATGAAATGAAATTGTGAAATGCCTAAATAAAGCAGTGCATAAATAAATGCGAAATCTAAAGACTGTTAGTCATCTTATCTAAAATGTAATGATTACTTCCTCAGGGAGTCTGCGGGTTTTTGATGTGAGATGTAGTAAGGGACAACTAACTCCAAGTGTCCCCTAGCATCTCTTCACTACTGTTTCTTGTGTACTCAATGCAAGGGTCCTAGAAAAGATCCTCACAGAGCTTGATTATTAGCTTGGATGTGAGCTGTAGACATGTTTTTAAAGTTGAATGGACTCTTTTCAGATCAACTCATCCATTTGTGAGACACTGCCATCCTATTGTGAGACAAGAACTCATAATAACCTTCATCTCCTCGAAAGTTTTCTGTGCTAAGTCTGTCCAAATGAACGCTCCTTTCTTGGTGAGATCTATGAGGGGTGCTGCAAATTGAGAGAATCCCTTAACGTACCGTCGGTAATAAGTGCACAGACCTAGGAACCCTCTCAACTCTGTAACTGTTTTTGGCGCGGGCCAATCTCTGATAGCTCGGATTTTCTCCATGTCAACCTGTACTCCTTCTGCATTGATTACGTGTCCTAAGTACAACATTTCCTTCATGCCAAACTCACACTTGGACATTTTTGCATAAAGCGAATGCTCTTCTAAAATACTCAATGCTTCGTCCAGGTGTTTCAGATGCTCTTCCCAGGTTTTGCTGTAATTCAGGATGCCATTAAAGAATACGAGCAAAAACTTACGTAGCTGTGCTCTGAAGGTGTGGTTCATGCATGACTGGAAAGTGGCCGGAGCATTAGTAAGTCCGAAGGGCATGACCAAAAACTCATAGTGACCATAGTGACAGCGAAAAGCTGTTTTGGAGATGTCCTGGTCCCTTACCCTGATCTGATGGTACCCCG
>LPNX010939526.1:200744-216662 GCA_001517045.1 Pseudotsuga menziesii
TTCTATTTTTCCTGCTACAATCTTCAACACACATTACTTTCAGTCTCATTTACTTTCAGTTTCATTTACCTTTAGTTCTGCAATTGTTCATGTGGTGAATGCTCAACATTTGTTTAAATTGCTTCAAGTAAATCAAACTTAAAGTCCTTTTTTCTTCATTTACTGTTGGTTAATAATTTCCATTTAGAGCATTTTCTTCTGCTATCTTTGGTTCATAACTTGTAAATCTTGCTCATTGGTTAATATTGATAAATTTAGATCAACTGTACATTGCTAAGATATCTTGATTCATTATTTATTTGCTCATTCATTTTGTTGTACAACACCTAAGTTGTAGTTTAATCTTAACTTAAATCTCAAATTCATTTATAAGTTTGTAAAGTTGTAATCCACCTTTAGACTCCATTTGTAATAGGCACTGGTCTTTATTTATCTCAAGGTCTGCTTGTCATTAAAGGAATTCTGTGCACTTGCATGCTGCTTGTCATTCCTTAGATATTCCAAAGGCTTAGCCTCATAATCTTAATAAAAAGATCCATTTAATTAATTTGTAATTAATTAATAAATCTGGAACTTAGTTTTTCTGTAGGGACTACCCCCCTTGGCTCTATTGGGATCTAGCCTAAACGGAGGAGTTGTGGACTGTGGTGACAGTGGTCCCCAGCTCTAACTTGCCCCCAAGGACATGCAAAGCGGGTTGGAGACTTTCCCGTGTCATAAAGTGTGTATTAGGCGGCAACAAGCCTTAAGCCAAAAATCATTCATGATCAGCCAGCCAGCCAGATCCAGGTTTCAGATCATCATTCAACCACATAACTCATATTTTCTCAAAAAAGTCAGTTTTGGGGAAATATTGATTAATTTATTAAAATGATTATTTTTGAGAAAATCCAAATCTCTCCAAATTAATTCGAATTCAGTGAAATGAAATGTAGAATGACATGGCATCGGGCATTAATGATGATTGGAGTTAACAGAACTCGGCTTCAGTGAGCATTGAGTTATCATTCACTTGGCAAATTCGCCTCCTTCAGTGATGACCGCGTTTGGGTAATGTGGAGCCTATCTATTGGTTCGTTGATTCATTCGAGGTTGAGTATTGACATGTGTCCATGGCTTCTAGGTTTTGGCTCCTCCAAACCTAGCACAAGCCTCCTTAAGCCTTCATGCCTACCTCAACCTAAAACGTGTGCTCTTCTCCTCCTTCATGCCCCATCCTTGGAGACTCACGTTTTTGATGAGGGTGGGCTCATATGGCATGGGATTTGGTTGGTTAGGGTTGGAGTGGGGGCGCCTTGCCTAGGTGGAGGCCTCCTCTCACTCCTTGCCTCATTATCTTAGGTTTTGGCTCTCTCACATGGCTATGAAGCTAGGTATTGTGCCCTCCCTGCGTGGTGTGGTTTAGGGTTTTGGCTTGCTTTCATTGTATAAATAGAGGCTATTTCAGCTCTATCAGGGTGGATATTTTGTGTAGAGAAACTCTGGTGAAACTTTGTAAATGCTTGTTGCTTTGATGCAACCATTGGAATAAAATTAAGGCTTTGGAGGCTCATGTGGTGTGACATTGTGGATAATTGCACTTGATGGATGAGGTGATGTTGTTTTAATTTTTCTCTTTCTTATCTATTTGAGGTTATGAATCTATGCTTTAGAAGGCTTTTGCAAGCACATAAGAACATGTATTTGTAGTTTTCAAGTTGTCTGTTTATTGATTTACTTTTAGAAATTGAAAAAGAAGCATTGTTTATTCAGTCATATTTCATGCTACTTTTTATTTCAATTTGTGAACAATACATGATCTAATCCTTTGTTTGGCAAGTCTATGAGTTGTTATTTTGCAGATCATTTCATCCAACCAAGTAGAAGTTTGAGCTCAACTGCATCTTCTTCTCTTGAAGTTAAGTACAAATTTCCGGTAATTGCATGCTATACGAGATCCAAGTGTCTTTTATAGATCCACAGGTTTGACCATTTTCTCCTTACTTTTATTCATCTTTTGAAGTAAAAATTTCTGATTTTTGGGTTAGGCAAGGTTTGGGCTTAAGTGACTTGTCTTTCACCAAACCGTATGCCCTTGTTGGCTGTCCTCTTTGCTAGTTTGCAGCCTTCTTTCACTTCTTTTTGCAGCCTCTTTCTTTGCCTCTTTTGCTCTTTCTTCTTATAAATTTGCAGCCCTCTTTTGGCCTTAGTTTGCAGCCTTCCTTCTCTTCTTTTGCAGCCTTCTTTTGCCTTGTTTGCAGCCCTCTTTTGGCCTTTAGTTTCAGCCCTCTTTTTGCCTTTTTACTTCTCCATTTAGTAGCTTCTTCTTCTATCTACTTTCCTCCGTTTTTATTGTAGAAGTTTAGTTTCTTTTAGAAGTAATTTATAGATCTAGTTTTGTTTTATTTTTGGACTAACATATAACAAGTTAGTGTTCAAAGCTCTTGTTTTCAGGGAAGTCGAAAAGAGCCCAAAGGCCATAAGCAGGCAAAGGAACAAATAGAGAGCGAAAAAGACCAAAACATCTGCCTCTTCTTTCTTTCCCTTTCTCACCTTGCTCATTCAAGAAAAGGCAAAACACATCAAAAATATTGTAAAAAGTTAATAAAGAGCAAGTGGGATTACGGCCCCCACACTCCTCTTCCCCATTTTGGGGGAAGCTTGGATCGTCCCTTTTTCATGCTTGCAAATTTGTTTAATAATTTGCTTAGAGTAGAATAGGGAAAGATAGTTTATTTCTGATTAGTTCATTTTGCATAAAATAGTAAAAGTAAAAAAGTTTACTTATTTATTTACTTAGCTAGTGCAAAGTTTTGTTTACTTTTTGATATAATATTGCAAAAACCCTTAAAATTATCAAAATCTCTTGAATCTCACTTTGTGGATCAAGAGTGCTCTCTATCGGAGAGTTTACTTTTTGTTTGTTTCTGTTTACTTACCCCCATGCTTTCCGACTAGGGCCTAAAAAACCTGAAAAAGACTCTTGGGTAGTTTAGCTTTTTTCTTAAAGTTTAATCAATAAATTAACTAAGTCTCTTGAACTTGAAATAACCCAAGTCAAGAGCACTCTCTATCGGAGAGCATAGCTAGTTTGCATTCCCCTTGCATTAGGCATTTAGTTTAATTAAGTCTCTTGAACCTTTGTCATAAGACAAGGTCAAGAGCGCTCTCTGTCGGAGAGTTTTAATTAATCTACTTAATTAAAATTTGCAACTCACTTTCCCATAATTAATTAACTTCGTTGATCATCCTTCACCTAGTATGCTCTGCCGACTTTCGGGTTGGGCTCGTACTCAGAACGGTGAACGGGCTTGCTAAGTTCGCATAAGAGAAACATAATAAAACTTACACCGATAACCAATGTACCAGCGTTGTAGAAAATTTCCTAAGTTCTTCTTATTAGAGGCGCCAGAACTCCCCGCTGTCTAAGCTTCTCAGCTAGCTGGTCAATCTTCGCGATACCAACCTGGGATACTGGGCGGGCCGTCATGTCTCCAACAGATTAAACTTGGAACATTTTCCCGGCTCTTGAAAACCCTTCGTTGACACCATAAGCAAGATCATTTAAAATACTTAAAAAATACCAAGAACACTCGCACAACGTACATCCACTAGCTTTATTTCAGGACTTGGATTTATTTCTTAAGGCATTGCAGAGCTTTGACTCCATAAAGGCACTGGTCTATTAATCTATGCGTAATTGTTATATCTGGATCACTTGTCTTCGACATATTTAAATTCTTACCTGTGAATGCATCCTTATTTCATAAAGTCTTGAATTATTGTTTATCTCTTAATCACTGTGATAGCGACGTGGATTGCTTTGTCTTATGTTTTGAATTCATAATAAACAAACACATTTAATCACAATAACTCCTAAACAACACCCATCCGCATCCGTAGCCATTAAAATGCTTTAACTACATTGAGCCATAGAAAACTCTTTGTTAGGGACTACCCCCCTTGGTTTCGTTAGGAGTTAGCCTAAACAGAGGAACTAGGAGTAGGTGACAGTACCTAGCTCTGTGCTTGCCCCCAAGGTCACACCTCTTCCACTTTCTCGAGTGAGGAGACAGCTTTCGGAAAGTTTCTGCTGCTGGTGTACAATCGGCAGACAACAACACGCATAACAAATACAAAATTAAACTTGTGAAAATGCAAGCGGAATAACACAAGAAAACTCCCTCTTTGTCCAAGTTGATTTCAAGGGAGGAAAAGCACAAGCATGGCCAAATCGTTGCCTTGAGAAACTCCTTGTTTTTCCTACAAAAATTTGTTAAAATAAAAACTACCAAGTGTGGAACATGAAATGCTATAGTAGAGACTAGATGCAAATCAATATTCAAGTCCAAACATCCACAAATGAAGAACACGAGCGAAGCAATTTTTTTTCTCTTCTATTCAATCTAGAGCCAAAAGTTCTTTACAATGAGCCAAGCTTATCCTAAATAGAGAAATGGCAAGCAAGATCCCTAGTCCAAAATGATGAAGGGATGAGATTAAATCTCATCAAATCAAATCAACGGTAGATAGATTGTTGAAACATAACACATGAAGTAGCTACATGAGGGGGGTGAATTCCTCTACATGCCCTAGTTGAACAACATAAAAATGTCATAAATCATGAAGTACATGAGGAAAGGGGCTGCCTAGGGGTCTATGTCCCCCTAAGGCGCTCTCTTTTACGATGCTTTTATGTTAATACATTAGAACCATAAGTTGAAAATCCCCAAATGAAGCAAATTCGCCCTCTTTAGAAAGAAATAAGTTGTGAAACCCCACAATGATGAATTACATGTAAAAAATGTGTCGAAAGCATCAATATATCATAACATAACATCCCCAAGTCATTTCCTTACCCACATTAGCCAAATTAATTTCCTTGCTAAACAGTGGTCACTTTAACTTTTAATTATTTTGTTGGTATATATAGCTGAAGCAGTAATTGGCCAAAAATGGCCACTTCCCTTGCCCGGATGCCCGAACCAACTGTGCCAGTGAGTTCGTAGACCCCAAATCCACTAATGGTGGTCTTAAGAACAACTCAAATCCAACAAATATGCTCAATATGTCTCAATCCATGCGGAACTAGTAAAAACATGGCCCTGACAACATATAATTAATCAAAATCTCATCGACATGGCCACATCAAGGCAAATGGAAGCATGGAGTCATGTAAGGGGTCCATGTGGATGCTAAAAACAAAAAATCGCATGTCCGGATCCAAAATTCCCGGGACCCCATTTTTGGCTTGGTCAAAATATGGCAGAAATGGAGCTGTGAAGACATGTAAGTACAAGTGGATGCCAAGATGCTCCCTTACAAATGTTAGTAAACTGACTAAAACAATAAGTAACAAGCTACAATGATCCATCATAAAAGCATAAAAGAAACTAGGCTTAAGTTAGAGCAGATTTGTTACCTTTTCAAGAAGCCTCCAATGTATGCACATTTACAGCGTTGGTCATATTGCTAGCATTGGGTGAGGTGATCAAATCAAGGATTAAGGTAAGGGAAGGACTTGCACTTTGATGTTGAGATCCTTTGGACAAAAAGGGGAAAACAGGGGCCACAATGGCATAAGCATGCTTGAGAACATGAGGGAATGGGGGTGTCTCACATATGGGATAGAGTGCTTAGGCAACCACCACTAGACTCTAACAAGGTGCCTTGCGGCTCACATCCAAGCTTCTCTCAGGTTTCGTGAGGATCTTTTCTAGAATCCCTGTGATGAGTTCACAAGTGACTGTAATGTGGTGAGGTTCTAGGGACACTTAGAATTAGTTGTCCCTCCTCTATATCATGTCCTAGCTCTTAGGCTCCATGAAGTATAGTCATTACATTTATTTCATTCACATGTGGCCAAGCAATCATTCAGATTTGGTGTTTGTTCCTCATCTGCTTGGCATTTTTCACTTTCATTTCACATTAGCCTTTTGGCTTGAATTTGACTTTCTTTGGATATAGTGTGATACACATATACAATGTAATGATGGTAGTAGCACTTGCTTTGAGTACTAATGGGATAACACTTGGTGGAAAGCACAACTCTACTCGCCATTACAACATGAGGGGCAACTAACAATAAGTAGATCCATGATTGAAACTACGGTCCCATACTCTCCAGAAACGAGACACAAATAACATGGGGTCCAACATACATGGGGGTTAAAGGGGGAGGTCCTCTAGATCATAGTTCAAAACATTGACATCGTCAAAAATATGCGAGGGTCCCCAACTGACATCGTTTCGGCAAAATCGGCGGAAAAATCGACAAAAATCGCAAACTGCGACAAAGATAAAAAACACAAAATTTATTCATTATTTTCATTATTTTAAACATATAAAGCAACAACAATATCATATAAATACATTGGAAGATAAATATGGAGAAAGCACTGGTATATATCATGTAGGCATGCAAAATATAAAATGATACATCAATGTTGATATTGAATCTTGAACCTTGATAGTGATAGTTGTCCAGTAGTACTCAAAATTGGACAACTAATGGTCCAATACAAAATGATATCACAAGAAAGTAGTAGTGTCACCACTTGAGCCGCAACGGTTTCAGATTTAGGAGCAGGCTTTCAAGTTTCACAGTTAACTTAACCCGTGGAAAAATAAAAAACGCCCTCTCTTGTGGAATGCACAATGAGCCTTGCTTTCCCTCCTTTATCTGCTCTCCTTTGCAGTCGGTGGTGGGTGCCCTCCTCTGAATCCACGACGATGAGGCTCCATACTCAAATCGTGGTTAAATCGCGGTCCAAATCCTGCAAGTCCAGACTTCAAATGGTGTTCGTTAAATCCTATGAGGAAGCATGGAATGCGGTGTAAACATTGAATGGTCTTCGCGGGCCCTTCTCCAATTCGAAAACAAATCGAAACATGTTGTTGCCGCCTTACACACACTTGGGGGGAAGCGCAACAATAATCTTCAAGCTGCTCGGTGTGTCCTCAGGGGCAAGTCTCGAGTCAAGTGCTGTCACTTGATCCTGACTCCTCCATTTAGGCAAACTCCTAATGAAGCCAAGGGGGGTGGTCCCTATTGGAAAGAATTACTAAGGCTCTTAGTTGTTTTTAATTGGTTATGGATGAAATAAGTTTTTTAGGAGTTTTTAAAGGATTCGAAAATGATACTGACATGAGATACTGCAAATATTAAATCGAACTCAACAACATAAGAATATAAAATTTATCACAATATGATTGAAAGCAAATAATGATAATGTACGATTAACCAGTGCCAAATGGAGTGACAAAATTGTTGTTGTGAAAGGGAAATGTTTTGCAATTTGTATTTGGTCAGTTTTAATTTATTCAATGATGAGTGGATTAAGGGGAAGAGGGGTTTCTTGATATACCAAATGGTACTTGGGAATATGTCCGGATTACAACCCTAGTGGCTTCACATAAGGATGGAGTCATGGAGGATGTCCAACACTACACCAAGGATGTAGCCTGACGGGGCCCCGCGGTCACTTACTAGTAGTTCCCTCTTTGTAAAATTTCCCCACAAGTCTTTAATTTTGATAACGCTGGATTTTCGTTATGTTTTCAAGGGATGTTGATTTATTAATGTGAGTTGCTTACATAGATGTGGAAAGCTTAGCAAGTGCACACTTGTGCTTTTGATTATCCCAAAGATCAAGGTGAAGCTGTGATGGGAAAAAGAGCATACACAGAAGGGCAGATTGTTTTTTTCAATTGAGTATTGTGAAAGCTAAAAAAAAGTAAAAATGGTGAGACTAATTACTACAGCCAAGAGTCTCTTTTAGGCTTGAAGGCTGTACTCGGGAGAGCAAGGCCGAGTTAGTATCCAATTTTGAGAAATTAAAAGAAACTAAAGGAAAGAACTTTGATTGAAATTTATTACACAAAAGAAAAACTACTCTAAAGACTTTAAGCAAATAAAAGCAGTAAACCAAACAAAGGAGACATAGGCCTTCCCCAAATGGGGAAGGGGTGTGCGGGGGCTTGAAGCCCACCGTCTCTTTATTAATTTTATTACAATGCTAATTTTTATGAATGGGGCTGCCTTTTGATCTTGGAAAATGATCAAAACAGGCTTACAACAGTCGCAAGAAATAGGGGAATGAAAAAGGGGAATTTTGGGTGCTCCGGATGGCCAAGAATTAAAAAATTTGGCAACATTTCCTTCTCTTTTTCTTTAAACCTGCTAAAAACCAGCAAGCTGATGATTGTGAATTAGTAGATTAGTACAAAAATACAATAGAATACAACCTACGTATACTTTTTCATTCTTCATTGGAACATGCATACTTGTTCATTCTCCAAAGTTCAGAAGTCCGCCGAGCTCTTTTTGGTAGTCTGTTCAAAAAACCCCTCTTCCCCTTGGGGAAATGGTAAAAAATGTGCTAGCATGGTCAATTTTTTTAAAAGGATTGGCTTCCTAGACTTAGGCATCAAGCCGACTAGCCCAAAGTGTTTTTTCACTTGGTAATTATTGGTTGTTGAACAAATGACTAATAATTTTTGAGTTTTTCACTCACACCTCCAAAGTTGGGGTAGTCATTGTTATCACCAACCTTGTAGTTGCCTATGTGAGATGAATCCAGGATGGAAGGTAGAGGGACAAGCAACTAAGGAGGTGGAACCAAGATTGCCTCGACTCCCAAATAGATGGTTGTCACGCCAATCGAGGCAGTCTTCACTTTATGTTATCTTAGCCCAAGACAACAATGGGGGAGACCCAGATTTGCTCCCGATAGGAGAGATCAGACCTAGACACCAGATCAAATCAAATGGACTTGAAGTACGTAAGGTGTAAGGTGATGGAAACCCTAGATCTATGGATGATGTCACTAGGTGAACCGAGGCTTTGGATGAGGGTTTAGGAGATATGAGATTTGATCCATGTTTGGACATATATGACCTATGAGGTAAATACTAGATCTGTGGTTAAGGTACTAACAGGAGGTGAAGATTTCCATTGCCTTGGTAAACGTAACCAATGCAGGGAGGGCAAGAACAGGACTGGGGCTATCTAGTATCGATGGATAGACTCCTATGAAGATATGACAATGTCAAAGCACCTGAGCCACTAGGAAAAGGTTGAAACACAGGAAAAAGAAGCAAAAGAGGGGGTAGCGCTAGGGTTTGAGATCAGTGCCTATCAGATCTAGGGCAATGGAGTCACTTTCTGCCCAGCGTTGGAGGAGACCCACCTGCGATTTGACCCGATCTACAAACCCATAAAGGTGTTTTGCTGGAAAAATCAAATCACGGGAAAAATTGGCAGCATGGAGGATAGCGCTAGGGTTTGGGAGTCGGTTTTTCAGATCTAGGGCAACCTGGTCACTTTTAGCTCAGTGTTGAGGAAGATTCTCTTAGGGCATGACCTGATCTATGAAACCCATAAAAGGTTTGTCCTGAGGTCAAGCGGTTTGATCTTTAATATTTTTGGTTTTTTAATATTTAGGGTTTTTAGGGTAAAAATGGAAATACAGATGCCAATGGATTGAGATCTTGGAAGAGAAGAACTAACCTGTAGGTCTTACCTGGAAAACCCTGTAGATGTCTTGATGATGATGATCCCTGCTATCTCGACCAATTTAAGAAGATTTGAGTGAGTTCTATGCCTCAACGTTTTGCTCCAAGAAGCCACTGCGCCCTCTCTCCTGCACAAAAAATGTCAACCATATTAGATTTGCTGCATCATGAGAAAAAGCAAAAAGCTACAGAAAAATATCAAGATGAAATCATAGATCGCATTGATGCTAATGAAAACCCCCTGATCCAAAACGCATCCAAGCCAAGCGAGTTGAGGCAGCCCTGCAAAAACGCCCAAGTTGAAGTCGCCCTCCTGCAGACAAGACAATGTTTTTCGAAAAATATATAGATCTTAAAACAAATACCCAAATGCTAGGAAGCAAAAGATTTTCCAATTACCATCGAAGAACACCCGATGCAAAGGAGATCCAAAAAATATCCACAAGAAAAGTTTTTCTATTATCCAGATCGAAGAGCCAAAGACCCCTTACAAATGAGAAGCTCCCTCCTTTAAATAGGAATGAGAGGACCAAAATCCTCGCCACTTTTCAAATGGGTGGCTAAGATTAAAAGATACAAACGTTCTAATCAACGGTTGAGATGAGCTCAACATACAATACATGGATTAATGCCATAATATAATATAAAATTGGACTAAATCACCCTAGGAGAGGGGATCCCACTCAACAAAAGTAAATGAAGCTCATGGTGGGTCCAGGGAGTGTTAACTAACTCCCTTTCGGTGTCCCCATGGCACATTAAAAATAATATAATTTTTTAACTGTGAAATTGTGCCTCCTTGAGGAAATCGTGAGCCTCCAAAAGCCCCAGAAAATAATATAATATGCCCGAAAAATAGATGTGGGCCCATCCAAGTGCTGCAACTACTGGAGAAGAAGTGGAAGACATCACCCTCATCATCAGAACTTATACCATGCCATTTCCTTGCCTTAGTAGCCCAAATCGATTTCTTCAGTAGCCATTTTAATTATTTTTTATCTGCCTCGGGAAATGTGAAGTGCCAAAAACTGCCTCATAGGGTGCCTGTGTTATCCAATTGAGCCCACTAGGCTCTCTGGGAGGGGGGTAATATGGTACAATCAAGTGGCTGGACCCGCTATGCCCCATATAGCGCCCTAGGAGATCCAACAAAATCATCTCCCTGCTCAAACATATCATCCGGTGAAGCAAAACTGCACCAGAAGGGAAAAATGAGCCTGATCATCTCTGTAAGTGCCCGAAACTGAAAACAATCTGTCTCACTGGACTTGGAGAGTCCAAATCCATCTAAGGTATATACTCATATCCCTTCCAGGTCTCTGCATGATCATCTACAATATCCAATAGACAAAATAATAAGCTGTAAATGACCAGATAGCCAATAATATAACTTAGGCTGACATATCTACTGCAAGTGCTCAAAGGCTAAGACATGCTCTACAAATCATTTAAGCAACAATCATAACAAGTAGCAATCACCTCACTGGCGGTACATCAACCAAATATATATATATATATATATAGGGTTTCATTTATTAATCATAACTCATACCAGACTTTCAAGACATACTCACTTCATAGTTGTAGTCAATTTGCTAGTGCAGGGTGAAGGCTAAAATTTACAAGGCTAGGACAAAGGATGACCACCAACTTGACATTGTGACACTCTGGATATGGAAAGGGGATACTCACTCTAGCCATATGCCGGATAAGCAACAACAAAGGGGATGGCCTTGCCTCACAAATGGGTGAGTTACTTCAGAGGTGCTTATTCACCCTGACAAGTGCTCACAATCCAACTCAATGCAAGTAAGGCCAACAATCTTCAGATAGAACTTTAGGAACCATTGCTTTTTGGGCCTTTGATTTTCCATAGCCTTGGTCCACATGTTTATTACACGGACTTCTATTATTTTAGGCTTTGTGCATTCATGTATGTTTAAAAACACTACTTTTCATAAATGTTTAAGATATTTCATTTTTAAAGTCAATTTCATTAGGCTAGCCTTTCATTCACGTATATTGAAAAACACTACTTTTCATGAATGGGATTTTTTCATAAGATATTCATTTCATTTCCAAATACATTGTATTGATGGCAGCGCTACTTGTTTCAGGTTAGCCAACACAACCTAGGCAACTCAGATCCGAGACACAAGTAAACAGGGAGGCTTGTCCAATAAAGGCTCTAGAGGGGAAAGGTCCTCCATGCCACAAGTCAAGTAGTAGGTCGGGTTGAAAACATAACTGGAAGGTAATGGATGGGTGGAGATAGTGAATAATGAAACCAACGCTACCAAGCCAAAGTATGGTGGAAATGACTACCTCTATTCTCCCTAAGGAGGGTAAAACCAATGAGTATAGATCAAGAACTTCCAGGTCTGAGTAAGGACATCAATACATAATAACAATACATCTAAGTCAACATATTTATATGATCCCCAGATCATGACACTAAATGCTAATACATGTCACAAGAATGAGTATAAGAGCAATGATAACCATCACATAAGATATATAAGCTGAGTCATAAATACTCCATCTGAAGCAACATCAGTTTAATGAGAAAACATTGATACAACTCTGGGCATCAATAACTACTCTGCAAATGACTATAATGACTACATTAGTCCTCAAATATGAGTGTCCTAAGACTCAGTCATGGCATGGGAGAGTACTATAGTCCGAAATCAAATCATGATCCATCATAGATGCTCATCTCAGCATCTCATATGTAGGGGAACTGGCTGAAAAATGTACTGGAATCTGAAAAATAACAAAAGCTAGGTTATCAGCATTCAATTTCAATTTCATAACAAAAGCATATAGATAGGATCACTGAAAGAAACCGTATCACAAGATCAACACAAATTTACCTTGGGAGAACCCTAATGGGAAAAACCCAGCAAAAGCTTTCTCAATATAGATGATCAAAAGATAAAAGATAAAACCCCAGACTGATTCTCCTCCTCCTTGCAGCTACAACTATCCCTCTCTCAGAGTGAGTGTGTGTGTAGAAATGAGGAGAGCCTCACTTCTATTTATATTCTTCCGTTCACTTGATTTTCCACTCAATAAGTCAGCCCCACTAAAACTGTCCGGGTCGGCTTCTCTAGGAGGACTCTAACCACTTAATATTATATTAACTAGGGTGCTAATGACCCTACTTTCAATGGAGGGAATTTCCTCATGACTCTTAGTGATTCTCTCGATAGGAACATTGGGGTATAATGAAATACAAATGTTCTCCTGATAGGAACATCGGAGATAATAAGTAAATACACTTCAAAGTTACAATCATTCAACACTCCCCGTTAATGAGAAGGGTATTGTACAACGACATCAACAACAACAACAGGAGAAGGAGAGAGAGCATCTTTCAACATCATCAGGGTGATACATCTATAGATCATTGGAAGCTTTTTCAACATCTTTGACATATAGCTTCATCTTCAAATTCAGCGCCAACAACATCATCGTCAGCATTTTAGTCTTCATCAATCAGCAGCATCATCATCAAAAATACTTTGACTTTTCGATCATCATCATCAGTAGCAATTCTCTGAGCAACATTATCATCACACTCTGATCTTTCGATCAACAACATCATCATCGTCATCATACTTTGATCTTTCGATCAGTAACATCATCATCATCATACTCTGATCTTTCGATCAGTAACATCATCATCATCAGCAACAACCTGCAATCCACAGTACGAAGACAAAAATCTACGGATCACTTTTAGGACTTACGCCCAAGGATGATACATTCCTACGACATTCTTGACGACTGAAGTCACCGGATACAATTACGGGATAATCACTCCCTATCACTTTAGGGCTAAGTCCAAGGATGATGCAATCCTACCACATTCACGAGGACAAAAGCCACTAGATACAGTTTAGGACAAATGTCCAGGGATGATACAACCCCACCACATTCACAAGGACCGAAGCCACTGGATACATTTTAGGACAAATGTCCGGGGTTGATACAACCCCACCACATTCACGAGGACCGAAGCCACCGGATACAGTTTAGGACAAATGTCCAGGGATGATACAACCCCACCACATTCACGAGGACTGAAGCCACTGGATACAATTTAGGACAAATGTCCAGGGATGATACAACCCCACTACATTCTCGAGGACATAAGTCACCGGATCACTTTAGAACAAATGTTTAGGGATGATACAATCCTTCTTCTTTCTCGGAGACATAAGTCTACAGATCACTTTCGGACAAATGTCTGGGATGATACACTCCCACTGCAACATCACTGCTCCCCCTTTCGGGGAAGGTCTTTCCGAACAACACTAAGCTTGTCTCGAAAGTATTCAAACTCTACTTGAGACAGAGGCTTCGTCAACACATCAGCAACTTGTTCATCGATACTCACATATTGGAGCTTTATGGCTTCTTTCTGTGTCATATCTCGGATGTAGAAATACCAGATTTCTATGTGCTTCAATCTATTATGGAACACCGGGTTCTCCGTCATCTTTATACAACTCTGGTTATCACATAGAATGACTGTGGTATCCAACTCCAGGTTGAATAAATTTGACATCAGCTTCCGAAGCCATATGGCTTCACAACTAGCAGAGCAAGTTGCTGTATATTCTGCTTCAGCCATGCTATGAGCAACACTGGACTGTTTCTTGCTAAACCATGAAATCTGAAATATCCCAAATCCCGATATTTTCTATTTCTAAGCAAATATGCTGATACAACTGGGCATGCAAATTGCCATGCAAAAATCCCTATTTTATAGCAAAAAATAGGGTTAGGGTTTGTGAGATAGAATGAACACTTACCATTGATAAGCCGGTTAGATTGCTCCTGAGAGAGTATGCAAGCACCAAGAACTGAATCGGAGATGGACAGATATCTTCCGCTTCCAGTGAAACCCCAGCAGCAAGAACCCAAGTCAGAAAAGGGTGACATTTTCAGTGAAGGAGGTGTTTGATGACGCTGCCGATTTGCAGGACTGATAGACTTTCCGTGTCGGAGAGAATGCCTGGTACATGCGGAGTTTCTGAGGTCTCTAGGCAGGATAACGACTTGCTCTAGAGAGGCAACTGCTCACGCCCCCTTGATCCCGAAATAATTGGTAACTGCTCCGGATGAGCATAGACGGATTCGATAATCACCGGGTACCGGAGTATGATGCTGATGATGAGAATGGTGCCTGAGTTTCGGAGTAAAGCTGAGATCTGAAGGCCCAACAACTGATTAGGGCTTTCTGGCTGAAACCCCCCCCCTTACGGCTGCACACATGTCCCTGCAACGATCTATACCATATACTGGATAACTTATGAATGAATGTAAGAGCAAATGGTGAACCTGTATGGCTTACCCTGAATGAGACTAGGACATATGTTTCACTGCCGAAACCCCGTTAGCTGAAGACTCCGTCTCCAACCCCAACTGCTGTGCGGCACACTGTGCTGCTATCCAAGAGCTCCCAAAATAATAATCATCAAAAGTGAAGTCTCCTTTCGCTTTATCCTCTTATAACTTTCAATTGCAAAAACCCTAATCTTTGACCTAATTAGGTCACTTTATCTTCTAATTTGCAGTTGATTTGCATGCATGCGGATGGAGACTTAAAGAGTGCATGCATCATTAAATAATGCTTGGATGGCATGCACAAAGGTGGCCTTTGGCCCCGGTGGCCCTTGGCCCCGGTGGCCCTTCTTGACCTAATGATGATGCCCTAGATCATCTATGGATGGCATCAGTCCTTAGTTGATTCTCTAGCTGTCAGTAACTGCTCGAACCCACAGGAATCACATAGGTTAGCGGTTTTGGGCCTCATGGCCTAATCGGAAGAGGACATTACAGTCCTCCCCGCTTGAAATTGCTTGTCCTCAAGCAACTTCAAACTGGGATGCTGCAATACCTATTCACCTTCCCAGGTGGCATCCTCTGGCGGTAGTTCTTTCCATTGAACCAAGTATTCTCTGATTGCCCTGTTCCTGAGCTTCCTTTCTCTAGTCTGTATGATTCGTTTGGGAATTGGTATCAACAGTCCTTCATCATCTAAAGGAGGCAATTCGGTAGATGGAGCAATGTGTTGCCCAAGGGTCTTCTTCAGATTAGATACATGGAACACATTGTGAATTTTGCTTTCTTGTGAAAGTTCTAGTTCATATGCCACCTCTCCCACCTTCTTGATTATTCTGTATGGTCCATAGAAGCGGGGTTTTAACTTCTCTGCTCCTTTCTTCTTAAGTGAGGACTGCCTGTAAGGCCGGAGCCTTAAGTATACAAAATCCCCTACCTCAAAGCTCCGCTCAATCCTGTGTTTCTCGGCATACAACTTTTGTTGATTCTGGGCTGTTTGTAAATTCTCCTTTAATATTTTCAGAATGTCCTGACTGTCCTGTATCCAATCCTTAGCCTTAGGAGCCC